>JASSRZ010034550.1:0-10809 GCA_032164315.1 Malacoctenus gilli | reverse complement strand
GGCTAATGTGTTGTGCATTGTGTCAATTGCCCTCTTTGAAGTCCCTCTCCTTCAAAATAATGAGACTCTTCAATCGCTGCACACTCTTTTCCTGTCTTCTCAGCACATCACTCCATCTCGTTTGAAACCCATTCTTCCCTCTTCATTGTGAGACCTGCTTCTCTTTTGCTCATCCCCCCGATTCCTATCCTCCTTCGCTTGCTTCTTTTGTCGTCTTCACATGGCTTCTTACCGTGGCCTGACTTCAGCAATCAGCCTCCAAAATATGAGTGGCAAGAAAAAAAAAGATTTACACAGGCTGGGAGGTGCACAAAAAGATACACGTCACTTGTTGGTTTTAATGTTTAATATTGGGTAGTTGTTGTTTGTTTTAATGCTGGTTTATTAATGAGTCCATTTTTTCACTCACAATAGAACATAGGTGCAAGTTTGCAATATATTACAGCATTTAAAAGTGACGTCACAGAACTGAGCAGCTCCAAACGAATCAAGGGTTTTGAACTTTCAACCCTTCCCCCTTCTAAGTTTTATAAGTTGAACTCACCTGAAGGGCTGTAAACATATAAAATGGCAAACAAATGTCTGTTTCATTATTTTGGATCACCGAACCACTGCCAAAATGTAATCTTTTGATCCCTGGACCACCCTTCACCCATCTTGCAAATTTTTGCAAAATCTGTTACGGAATTTTTTTTTAGTGTCCTACAAAAAGACAAACAAACCATGATTGGTTTTTCCATTAAATATTTGACATCAGGTCAGAAAAATAAATGTTTGGCTTAACATAAGTTCCAAGCATCACCAATGTATGAACACTTAGGTGGTGTTGACAGGTCCACATACACAAAGTTTGCAAATAAAATCAGTACAAAATTAAAAACTCATCTAATAATATTACCTGATATTTATTCCATGTTCCCTCCATATTGAACAATTTGAGTGAATTTACCATTTCATTAATATTACCTAATTATCTTAGTTTGTAATAAAAGTACTGTGAAAGCAGTCACAGCACAGTCCACAGAATATGCAGATCAGTTTGGTGACCTAGAAGAGAATTGTGCTGAGTGTAATGGAAAGTACAAGTATTATTCCAAAGTAAAGTGCTGCTTTTAAGTGCTCAATTCTGTAATTAATACATTTACAGCTGGAATTCCAAAGTGGATGGCTGCTTTTAATATGCGAATGCTTTTTGGCACCATTTTCACATTATTCACAGTGAGTTCAGAAAACCTCGTAAACAAGCTGAAAATGTTTTGTGGGATAAACACATAACACAAACAACTTTTTACAGCAATGATGGCTTTTGCACCTTGACTCTGACTATGTGAATGCTGTGAGTGTTCAAATGATCAGTCGTTGATGCATAGCAACAGGTGATCATCATTCCAACCACAGACAGAGAACAGAAGAAAAAGAGAAGAGTTCCCTTCACTGAGTGAGATCAATCAAGCCTGTACTTTCTTTGCTTCTTTGTGCGTTTCACTCTGGCTGGGCTGTTTATTTGAGGAGTGATGTTTAAAAAAATTATTTTTTCTGCACTGATTCATCTTCGTGAGCTGGGGATTGCTGTTTTGTGACCCCAGATAGGCAAGTGATGAAGGTGGGGGGAAAGCTCAAACCCCCACCACAGTCAGTGATGCTGTGGGGCCCTTGAGGAAGGCTCCTGACCTCTCCCGGGAGCTGCACGACAGCAAGCCAATGTTCCTAGTGTCTGTGGTTAAATTTAACTTTGAATGTGATGGGTTGAAAACCAATAACTTCACCAAGAGGTTTCGGGCAAACAGAACTTATCTTGATTAGGTGGCAAAGTTGAGCATTCAGGGAGATGATGAAATATCTCATTCTGACACAAAATCGGGTGAAAATGCTCATAAACAGCCCTGCAAATCACCTGAAAACTGATGTGTGAATGGAATGACCAACATTTCACCTCAAGGATTTAAAATAAAAAAAGTGTTAATGTTTTTTTTTTCTCTCTCCCAAAAGCAATGAAATAACACAAATAACCACATTTCAGCTAATTGGGCACAAACAAGCCAACGAAACTTCTCAGTTCATCTCATTTTAACACAGTGCTTTTGTCCAAACTGTCGCTATCATGAGACAATACAAATGACTCAGAGGTCCGTGTGACACTTCATCATGATTAATTAGCTGCTATGCAGCTGCACAGCTGTCCACCACACCCTGCATCATTACCATCCAAGTGGCCATCACTATGGATGGGGGACACGATTACTGGGCACACCCAATTACCCATCCTGAGATTGCATGTGGAGATGTCAGTGCAGACGTCACTGAAATGAATACTGACATTGTGTACAGTTTCATATGAGTTTAAGGGCAATAAGGGAGCAGAGAATATTTCACTTCAGTCTGGATTCCATGTTTCACTGAGCCCCTCCAGCTCAGGCAGGTGTAGCAAACATTGTTCTAAGGAAACATGAAGCTCTGCCTTTTTTGCTCTGCTTTATCCACAGACAATAAAGTTGATGTGAAAAGGATCAAACAGCTCAATGACATTTTGCTCCACAATTTTTGATATAACTGTTAACAGCGGTTTTGATTCTTTTACGAGGCAAATTCAGGATGGGACCTGGAGTTTTTAGGCCATCAGATTGCTGTTGAAACTGAGATTTTCTTGTAAACACAACACTTGATGGACCCTTTTGATACATCACATGCACATCAGTACAGATGAGACAATGAACCCTGTCCATTTTGGGAGAGTTAAGTTATCTAGCTCTTTTCTTTGTTGGTTATTAGTTTTATTTATTATACTGTTTCTAAATTCATTGACACCCTCCCAATCCTCTGAAGCCTGTAGAGCTGAAACAATAAAGAGGGGATGTCAAAATCGATGAGAACAAAGTTTGTGATACACAACAGACAGGAAGGCTGTCTGCTGCCTAAACTGAATGTTTTAATTACAGTGTATATGAGAGAAAGGTCACAGAAGTTAGTGAGGACAGTTGAGCCAGAGAAAGCAGCTGGGTGGGTGGGAGCTCTGACAAGCTGTTGAGCAATAAGAATATGAAGAATCTACAAAAAGAAGAGCAAAAGTGTGTGTTTTCTTAAAAAAAAAAAAAGTGCCAAAAAAGAAAACCAAAACATTAGCCTTCTCAGGAGTTGTGATGTTGGATTGAAATCTTTCAGATTATAATGACTTTTTAAAAAATGCAGAGAAGGCTATCAATCAAGTCGTCACCGAGGTGGCTGTAAAAGTTAAAGCAGTGTATGACAACACAACTCTGGGCAAAGGGACGGATCCAGCCTGCTGATTTTGCCAGTGAATTGAACCATTTAAAGTGACTTTTTAATTGTATCAGGCAATGACATAACTCACATTTGGGAGGAAGCTGTTAGAGAAAATCAATTTCTCTTTCTCCTGACATTTAGGGGTCTCTCGTCTCCTGCAACTCCAAAACACACAAAAATCAAACACGACACTTCCTTTAACACTTCATTTAAGAAGCCCTGGAGGGACCCAGGAGCTTGTAAAACAGCTTGAGGAGTCGGATAAACGACAGTCATCTTCTGCCGCCAAAGACAGTAGTACAGCTACTTTGGGTTGGTTGAAGAAAAAGTGAAACAAAAAACTGAGAACCAAGAAGAGCTGCACTTTTTGGCTGGACCGAAACCTTGCATCCCTTTTCTTATGGCAGAGATTTCAGGTGCTTAATGTGTCTCCTGGGTTGATGCATGGTTGCAAAAGTCACAGATTCGTAATCACCAAAGAGATAAGAGTTTGTCACTGCTTGCAGTTGCGTGACTGCCATTCTGGTTCACCTTGTGTTCAGTGCATATTTAAAAAAACAAAAAGAACAAAAAACACACACCTGAAACATAACCTCCAACTGCATGAAATTGTAAGGCAGATTGTTCTACCAGCTTCTTCCTCTTGTGCTAATCTCCAGAGATTTTGGAATTTATTGGTGGAGTTGTTTCTTAGATCATCATCTGGTCCTCTTTCCTTTGGGATTTTGTGACAACGTTTACCTCCATTTCAAATGTACTGCACATCCGAGCCCAGTTTCTGCCAGATAGATGAGGGATGCCTCGTTTTTGTTGTTTCCACAGAGTGTTCCAGGCATGACACGAGTGTAAGGAACAGCGTGACTTCTCACAGGGTGACCATGGTGGACCTAAATCAGATTCTTTACCTTCCCTCTCATTCGTGCAGTTCCCCAAGCCCTTTGATCCAACTGCAACTTGACTCTATTTATGTTAAGGAGTTTCACAACTCAGTCGAGGTATTGTCCTGAAGGGAGTATCTCAAAACATCGCTAATCAAATGTTACTGCTGGTGAGTGACAACAAAAACAAACAAAAAAAGTAAAGAAGCAGGTGAGTGCAGAAAATTTAAAACATAATTTTAGCCTTGGTAAATTGCCCTACTTGATGTGTCCCACAAACAAAAAAGAATCTTTTTTTCAGGGAAGTTAACAATCAGAAACAAAGCAAACAGGTTTTTTTTTTTTTTTTGAAGCACTCATTTATTTACTCCACACAATTGATCCAAACTCAATAACTTAATAGCAAACAACAAGTGTGCAACAAGGGGCACATTCTTCTTCTTCCCTGCTTGCATGTCTAGAAAATATATTCACTGCATGTCATTTCAAATGGACTTTCTTCCGAGTACAATTTACATTTTGTTCCTCGAGATTAGTCCACAGCACAGAGGTTGTTAGAATGCACATCCTTTTAATATTTTCAATGTAGAATGCTGTTGCATGTTGAATAATCCTCTTAAGTTATTACGTACTCTTTGACTATGTACAAGCTTTGTACACCACCAGGCAATGGTGTGTTATTTGCCTTTTCTGTTCTCAGTGCTAACTCAAGTCCAAAGTCATTAAAATTCAGGCATGTATTTTAACAGCAGTGCCTTGGTGTATCGTTTTTATGATAATGGTGGGGCTTTTGTTCGCAGCACAGCAACTCAGTTATGGCAGAACAAATGAGCAATTTGTAGATAATATGGGACTCTCCACTGACCCCTGTGGAACAACAAAGGTCATAGACATGATGATTTACTTCCGCCTTTCTGCACATATTAATGTTTATGTAGCTTTTGATCCAGGGAAGTACAGCCCCTCTGATAATGTACCTTATCAAACAACCATAAAGACCACTGAACAGTGCAGCAGTGGAGCACAGTCGTGAACTGATGACATGAAGCCAACCCAACCTGACAGAACCAGAACCCGACCAAACTCTACTTGTTTGGATGTGCATCAATGTACCAAAACATCCATTAAATATTGTATTCTGTAGACACTTCACAAGAAAAGCTCTGTTGTATAGTATCCTGGGACATTGTGTCCAGTGAAACAATCCATTTTAAAAATCATTCTTCAAAATCTGTAAAAACACTACTGTACTTTCTTTTTATTATTCCGAGAACTAGCAATTTTCTAAATGAATGAAGTAATGTCATTCACAGCATCTACAGCCATATGATGATCTATGAGACATTCAGGCTAGAAAATACTGTAGTTGTCCTTTCATTCCTGATATTGTTATTTCTTACAGTACACAATCCCTCTTTTCTTCCCTGACAAATAGTCTCATATCCTGGCATAATATTCTCTCTTCATATCATACCTTGAAAATGTGAGTTAAAGAGGCACTAGTTATTACTTTTTTTCAGTTATTACTGAAAAAATATCTTTACAATGGCCTTTTTATTTGACCATTAATGACTGAAGCACTGTTTGATGAGCAGACTGACACCTCATTAGTTCACTACCAATGCACCTATAAGCGTGTAGCCTATTTTCTAAAATTTACTTTGGGTCTGAAATTCCCGCGCTGGCTCTGAGGATGTGACGTCAAGCGTATTCACGTTAGCAGACGTCACATCTGCTTAGCATAGCAAAAAACGAACATACTATATTTAAGATGGAGTTGTGGATACTCGGAAGCGACCATCCAGCTCAACTCAGACACCAATGGCAACTCCATGTAAAGCGAAAAAAGTAAAAAAAACCTTGTCGAATGCCATTGAAAAACAAAAGATTGAGAGTGACCGGCGCTGGGCAAAGACAAGGGTCAACATCGGATTTGAGTCTTGGAGGGAGCTGTGCTGGGGATAAGAAGGGACCCTGAAATGGCTTTCTTTCTACTGGAAAGGTAAGAAAATATAACACCAACCATTGAAAATGGCCTTGTATTGTTCTCAATTCACAACACGACAACACGACATAGTAGAACTGGTCTGTTTACGTTATCACATGTAAAAGATACCAACACTGATGGTCTACTCTATTCGTCCGAGGCCAATTTAGTTAATTTTCTTTAGCGTCAAATATATTGTGAACAACCTAGTTTCTCAAACAATGAATATAAAAAAAAACAAGCAATTTTCCTACCTCTGTGAGCATCGTTCCGTGAATCAACACATCTTCTTCGTCGGGGATTATTTTTGTTCTGAAGCGTGCTCGTACCAGCGCGCTAGGAGAATGAGCACAGGAGTGCTGCAGTGCTGTGTTTTGACCACAGGAGACAGTGTTATTAGAAAACTCTGTATTGCCTCTTTAAATTGTGTACTTATCTTTTTTTATTTCTTTTCTGTTAGCATCATTACACAACTCTTGAATTCTGTTTATTATGTGAACTTTTGTTGATGGTCTTCCTCCTTGGACATCAAAGGTATTTAAATCATATGCAACTAGAGCAAGGAAACCCTGTGTCTCTTCCTTGGAATGCGCATTTTTGCAGCTCTGTGTGTTTAATTAGCTCAAAGTACTTGTAAAAGCACACTGTTAGATTTGAATGCACACCAAATGATTAAAAGTTGTCTTCATACTGGTAATGGAATTTGCCACATTCCCCATATACTTGTTGTTCCTCCTCTGTTGGTGGTCATGAAGCCCTCCACCATAATGGATGCGTCCAATCTGCAGTAATGGATGTGTTCCCATTCAGCACCACGAGGGTTAACCTCACTTTCACTTCAGCATGTCAAGGGGTTTGAAGCATTGCAGCAAACAAATCATAGGAGTGGGCTCGCGTCCATTTCGCTGAACTCTCGATGACCCTTCATAAAGACAAACACTTTGCACAGCATCCATCTCCCCCTTGTCAGACAGAGCTGCACCACCAAGTGTATATATATGCACTGTAAATTTCTGCAAGCATCAGTAAGCCCTCCGAGAGAGATAGTTTGTCAAAATGTGAGCCCTTGCAGTTTTTGGTCATAGGTCAAAGAGCTAATAATCCACCCAACACTGCGCATACGAGGCAACACGACACAGAGTATCGATTGATGTTTCAATAGTCTTTTAGTTAGTGTGTTAGTCATTGCCTGAAATGTACAAAGTGATGAAAGGAATCATGTTCCGAAACATTTAAGGCAATAGTGGATTTTAAAAGCCTGATATGATAACAATAGTTTTGAACAATAGGAAGCTAATAGCTGATAAAATGTCCAATATCAACATAAATTTTGCATTGCAGTAGGTTAATAGTACTTTGTTGAACACACAGACTGCATGGTTTGGCTGACATCTGTTCTCAAAGCACCGCCTTTAGGCAAGACTCATGTACTACAGTGTTTTAATCAAGTCCAGTGATCCCATACGGACAGAAACTTTTCGTCTCTGAGGTGACGAGGGGCTCATTTTGATAAAACAGACCTACTCCAGATTGTTTGAAGTTTTCTAATATCCCCTTTTAGGATGCACAAATGCTGTTGGTTTGTTGTTGGAAGTAATATATTTAGATTAGTTTTGTCAAGTGAGTTGCCTCTAAGAATGTTTGGTGCATCACTCCCTTGTTTGTCACAGTTTTTGTTCTTACATGGGTGGATGTATCATCACCAAGTACATATCACCACTAATGTTTCACCACTTAACACAGTTGCTTTGCCCACGGTCGGCCCTCCTCCTCACATTGCTGATTCACAACACTCCAAGCCTCGTGTACTTCAATGTTCCCCAATGTTTTTATTTAGCACACAAACTCTGACAGACATCATTTGGTTGTTTCTTTATATCTTTATTGACAGACTTATGGTGGCATCAGTTATAAGGCTTGTCTGTGAACCCTACCCCTGTGATCCCTCTACAATGGTCTCATGCTCGGCTTCACCTTCAGTTCACACCAAAGCCTAATAATTTCAGCTATTAAACTGTACCTGAAGCTGACTTTGATTCTTAATCACATGAACACTGATGCGCCCTTGGTTCCTGTCACTGCAGCATCATGAATAGGAAATGAGCCCCAGCTAATGCATTTAGCAAGGGAGTGACAGAATAGCCTCGCCCTGTAATTGCTGGTATGTATAGATATGATGTGAGAGCAGTGCACAGGATACTGACAAAGAGAGTGTTGCATAGGACACTGATGAAAAGTAACTGACTCAGTAGTCACGCTCTCAAAAGCAGTCGTGTCGCCTCAGACAAAAATGACAGACAAATACAAAGTGATAGTAAGAGATAATTCTTGAATATCTTGCACTTGTCCTCATAGTTAGCGTTATCTCAACACTGTGAATAAATGTAAATATGTAAATGTAATTTATAAAATTAAATTGTTGTGTTAAATTGACAGTACATGAGTTGTCAGGATTGTTTGTACCTGTGTAAGGACTGACTCCCTCATGAGGATCTGCTGAACTTATGTCATAACAGGAAGATCCTGAATAATATAGATATTTACAGTTTGTAAAGGTTTTACATTTATGAACAAACGGATGCAAGGTGAGCCAGCAGAATTATAGACAGCACAAACTGCCAACACACACTCTGCAGCAGATGGAGTTCATATACGAGAGGTAACGTATATTGTAGGCTACTGATGCACCACAGTTACTATGGTCACAGGTTCATGCTGTCCTGAGGACTGAGTTAGGTTGGAATTCTCAAAGTGATCCTCCTCCTGTGATGAGTAGTGTCATGTAACAATAACTGAGCAGTTTTTTTTTTACTGTACATGATGGCTTTTGATAATGCTAATGTAAAAGCTTCTAGTCAAGAGCTTCCAAAGAAACAGCAGCTCTGCAGCTTTTCAAACATCATAACAGAACAATAAACAGACTCACTGAAACCTCAGTCACTGTCGCTGTTTGCTGATTGTGTTTCCATGTCTGGAGGCTCTGCTTCCAAAGAGATTTCCCTGTGAAGGTCTACAGATTGTCCCTTTGAGGTTTTATGGGCAGATAGGAGGATGAGATGATGACATCTGTTAATTTTGGTTGTGCTCTCGTGATTAATCTTCTAATTAACATCGTACATATGTACTTTCCTCTATAAATGACTCAAGCATGCTTGTGAATGCTCAACAGACTCCAGCTCTTGGTTAGAGGATGAAGCCCATTCATTTTGGTTCAGTTCAGTTTTGGTCACTTCAGGTGCTGTTGGGTCAAATTGTGTCTGGCGGTCCAGGATACATCTGTGCTCAACTGCTGTGCAACCAAGAGTTCTTTCTACATTCATAATAGTAATCCCCACGATCTTCACAAAAATTTTGGTGTTCAAGTAGTAATTGAATAACATGATTCGTAACACCTCGAGTGACGCGAATGACATTTGTGGTATCGACCTTGTTCAAAGTCGTCTCGCCTCTTTTCATTTAACGAGGTGTATTTTTGTCTGATGGTGTTACATCCAAATTTAATGAACTCATTTAGATTACCTGACTGAAGCACGGCTGGACTTCAGACTCTGTGATCGTGTGTGTTTGTGTACAACTTAACCACCTCGTTTCCAGTCAAGAACCAATTTATAATCCCTGGGGTTTTCCAAACAACCACTCACATCAAACTCCAAGAGCTTTGTGATAGGTCGCTGAAGTATCCACAGCCAACAGGGGATAATCGGGAGTCTATTACCGTCCTGGTTATCTGCAGCTCTGCAAACAAACCTGTGGCAGATTAAATGAAACTGATGACTAGAATAAAAGTGCCTTTGATGATCAGCCTCTCAAATATTCATTTATGGGCGCAGCTTTTTTCCCAGGCATGTATCCGGATGCTGTTTATGTTTCGACAAATGTTGAAAAATATCGAAACATAAGTTTAAACATGAGGATCCTTCAAGTTGAGTGCTGCAGTTCTTCATGCAGTCACAACTTGGTAACTGAGGAGACAATCAACCAGTAATCTAGCTTTTTCAGCCAGTAGGCTGGTTTCTGGTTCTAATATCGTCTATATTAGCTTTCAAAAGTCATCTCACTGTCTGAATTACTCATCACACAATAATCGGTTTTTGGCATTGTTCAAAACAATTTCTCAATAATCTAAATGAACACAGTGTAAATTTCCTGAAAATTTTTGGGGTCTGCAGTTCAGCCCTGTCACAATGCATTGCAAATTTGAAAGCATTGTTCTTTGTACATTTTTTTAAATCCAATACAGAGATTTCAGAAGATTTCAAACATGTCGTGTGACACTTTCACTCACAATTTACCCGCCTGGGACTGAGGATGCACATGCGGGTCGAAGCCCCCCTCTCCCCCCTTCCCCCGCTTGTTGGGCCTACGCCTGGAGCAGCAGCAGGCCAACTCTAATCCGCAGAGTCAATCAGAGTATAAAAGGTTCAGACGGGCTTTTGTAGCTGAGGGCAAGAGAGAGCAGACTGGCTTTCTAAGTGACAGCTCAGCCATACAGAGACCTGCGGCACTGCTTGCTTTTCCTTTTTCATCTGTTTTTATGTTATGCAGGTGTTAGACGGCCCCACAGCAAAGTGAAGTCAAGCAGACATGCACGCACTCAACCTGGGGATGTGTGTGTGTGTGTGTGTGTGTGTGTGTGTGTGTGTGTGTGTGTGTGTGTGTGTGTGTGCGTGTGTGTGTGCCTGT
>JASSRZ010034549.1:0-15556 GCA_032164315.1 Malacoctenus gilli | reverse complement strand
ACACACACACACACACACACACACACACACACACACACACACACACACACACACACACACACACACACACAACACAACACACACACACACACACCCACACACACACAAACACATTTACACACACACTTAAACCTCCATCAGGTTCCTGACAACATTAAAAATTATGTCAAGCATCCAGTATTCTGCATCAATTTCTCGCTGTAAAATCACAGGTGTGAGTTTAAAGGTACAGCAGAGGTTTGATTAGTAATGTCGCATGTGTGCAGTAGGTGGCAGCACTGATCCTCTCTGTCCTTTATGTCTGTACCACTTGTTGGTTTAAATGATATAGGTTTCTCATCATTTCCAGTCTTTCTGTGTCATTGTGTCTTCTCCTCCTTTTCCTCCTTTGCTCCCTCTTCTCCTCCTTCTCCTCCGTTGCACCTCCTCTTGTGGTTGTAGGAGCAGCTTCTGTCCAACGTGAAGCTCCAGATGAAGATAAACGAGCCGCGGCTTCATTCTGACAAATAAAATCACAATCGGATGTTTGTGCTGCGAGCGTGACAGGAATTACAACTTACCTGGACCCAGCTGGCTCCAACACCTCCTCCCCCTCGGCTCCTCCTCCCCCTCACCCCCCCTCCTCCTCCTCCTCCTCCTCCTCCTTCACTTCCTGCTTCTCTTACAGCTTCCCTTCCTGTTGCTGCTCCTTCCCCTTCTCCTCCTCCTGCTCCTCAAAGTTTAGCAGAATAACGAGTTAATCTCAGACTGACCCACAGAGTGCTGAGAGCTCAGCTCATGTCTCCCAGCAACACAACAATAATGCAGCTGAGGAACAATATGAGGACACTCAGGGACATTATGAGGACATGACACACTGAGGGGACATCCCAGGTATAGTTACTTCTTATTATTTGCAGTCATTGGTAAAGTACTGCAGGAATGAACCTCCTGTTTAACTGCTGTTTACGGTGGCGTTTTATCCGACTGAACGGGACTTTGTGCGGTTGTTGTTCAGTCACAGTTGAACTTGTGTGTCGTCTGGATCAGGTAGCTGCTCAGTTTGGTTCTTCCTCTGTGATATTGCATCGGCTCCTCCTCCTCCTCCTCTCACAGGAGGTCCTGCGAGGGTCCCGTCCTCCTCTGACTGATCGCGCCATCACATAGGAGGGAGGAAGGAGAGGGAGGTGGAGATGGTGAATAAAAAGAGAGAGAGAGAGAGAGAGGAGGGAGGGAGCAGAGAGGGAGGTAGAGGTGGAGGAAGGGAGAAGGAGGGATGGAGGTGAATTGACACTCCACCCTGACTCCTGCCGCTCGCTGGCAGAATAATGATCAGCTGCTCGACATGCTGGTCACGTCACCTCCACTATCAATGAACGAGTGAGCGGTGGAGTGACGAAGGAGAGAGCGGTAGGGAGAGAGGGAGAGAGAAGGTGAATAAGAGAAATGGAGGAGCAGTGGAATGAGGAATATGGGAAAAGAGGGCGAGGGAGGCAGGCAATAAATGAAGGATGAGGGGGGAGGAGGGAGGAGGGAGGAGAAGCAACAAGGTGAAAAAACAGGAAGAGGAGGTGAAAAGGGGGAGGAGAAGGAGGAGGTGGTGGGGAAATGAGATGAAGGGCAGCGATGAATGAAGATTTATGGGAACACAAGCACGCGTAGAAACAACAGATACACAAACACACAGCGTGGAGTCAATGTGTGTTCCCACCAGGTGACACACACTTGAACGCATCTTTCAATGTGATAAAAGAAAAAATTCTCTGTCTGACAAAAGAGGCAAAAGGAGCCATTAAGTAAACCTGAAGATGCTGGTCAGCAGCTGGTCCTGGTTCAGCAAGGTCGGCTGGAACAGAATAAAAGGGTAGCGCAGAAAAGAGATCAGAGCGGAACCAGGGTTCTGTTCTCGTGGTCTGGACTGTTCCAGAATGCCATAAGGAGAGGCGGGAAGGACGCTTTGACCAAGCCGGAACTTTTGGGTCTTGGGATGGTTTCAGAAAAGATTTAGCATGAGAGACTTTAGACTTATTTTGGTCCACTTGATGGTCTTTTATAAGATGCCTTTGGTTTATGTCGTGTCCGGGTGATGATGTTTTAATGACTTCTCTTTGGACAATAACACAAACGAAGAAAAACCAGCAGGGAAACAGGTCAATGAATGCATCGTGCCAACGTCCTGTTGATGTAACAAGCGAAGGTGTCTGTTATCTCATCTAATAAATCCTGATCACACACACACACACACACACACACACACACACACACACACACACACACACACACACAGCCCACGAATGTTGCAGATGTAATCAGCTGAGTGGCTGATATTTCCTATGTGTCTGTGAGGATCTTCACGTGTGTGCGCTCCACATACATACCTACCGGAAATATATAGAAAAACATATATATCACGCTCACTTTAATTAAAACATGAGGTTTTCCGCCTCTCAGGCTGAAATACAGCGACTTTAAAAGCCGTGACCAAACATGAGCTACGGCTCCAATATGTCCCTGCAGTCTGATTCAAGCCTTGTAAACATAAATCAGGGATTGTTAAAGTGTCCCAGATCACGCGGCGGCCCCCTCGCCGCCAGCGTCCGTTAAACTGCAGCGCTGCCATGCAAATGTAATGTCATGAAAGGACGATTAGGCTTCGCCTGCAAAATTCAATTTACCAGGAGATAAAAGAGTGCGGAAGCAAGCTGACGCAGGTTGTTTCGCCACCGCCGCCGCCATGATAACCAGCCCCGGCAGGTTTACTTTTGAGTTTCCGCTACGTGTCACCAGCAGGCAGCGGGTCACGCCAACGAGCTCGTAAACACGTCCATGAACCAACGAGTCAGGGGTGGGAGGCAGCGGTCACCCTTGGGTGGAGGCGAGGCACAGTTCCTCTGCGTCCTGATTGGGGGGAATCAGTGACAAGTTCACCTCAGGTGCAGACTGGATCAGAGATCAAATGACCACAATCAGGGCAGAAAGGACCCCAAGAAAAGTACGCAGGGAAAAGTTCTCAGCTCATCGTCCAATCAGTGTCCAGCATAGAAGATCTGGACCAGTGGACCAATCACCTTCAGTTACCTGACCTGAATAACCAGGAAGTCATCACTGGATCCCAAACTGGGAACTGGGTGAACTCAAATGTCAGCATTGTTTTTGATGGAGATCAAGACTGTTTAGGAGCTTATTGGCTCCTCCTCCTCCTCCTCCTCCAACTTTCTTCTGGTTTATCAGGCGGCGTCGCTCTGCAGTTTCATGTTTCCCTGCGAGTCTGAAAGGAGCTTGATGAAATGTCAACACTTTCTTCGTCTTCTCCGTCAAATGTCAACGTTTGAAGGGAATCTAAAGCGCCGCTTTATTGACGCACTTTTTTATCGGAGGCTGTGATTGGAGGATTCCTTCCATCTGCAGACCTCAGACTTTCACCTGACGCCAAAAGTCAGAGCGAAACACGACACTCGCTCGCGCAGACTTGCGGACTGTGTTTTCCGTGCCGAGAAGCGGCAGCAGTGGATGAGGAACTGTTGCCATGGCAGCAGGTGACTGACAGCCGGGCGCAGTGGTTGCTAGGAGACCAGCGGAGGTTTCCAGGGAGGAAAAGTGGAGACGATGTTCCCATGAACGTCCTGTAACTCTGTTCTTCAGCTGCTTGGGTCTGACAGAGTGAAAGTCCTGAAACACAGCAGCAACAACAGCGGCAGCAGCAGACAGAGCAACAGCGGCTCCTTCAGGGGGAACTGGGAAAGCCAATTCGGGAATTTCCCACGAAGAAGTGGGAATTTAAGGAGAGCCCTGAGAAGCTAGTTGGATAGTCTAAGTAGCTTCCTCAAACATTTGTTGTTTTTCCATTTTATCTTTAAATATTTGGACAACACTGAAGTGTTTCTGTGCATAAACGAGTGCATTTGTTTGAGATTTTATTTGAAAATAAGAAAGGGAGATGATCAGTCTGACATAACTGCACAACATTGGTGGTACAAAACATACAATAAAAGATGAGCCGCGTCATTAAAGACAGCTCAAGTTCACATTTCTGTTGCTGAAGACGCGAGAAAACGAAGGAACACAAGATGACATGAATAAAATTAAAAGGAAGGAAAGTAAGAGGAGACGTAAGCACTCGTGGCACAAACAGACTCGTTAATTTGGAGCTGAAACATGACGGTGATTTAATCACAGCTGTGACGTGAGTTCAGGAAAACACGCAGCGCCGCCAGAGGTTCGCTTCTGCGGTTCCAAGCTGCGGCGGAGGAGGTGAGTACCCGCTGCCAGTGTGGCGGCGGCGGCGGGACCGCAGAGAGGCTGAGAGGACGCCGCTCATCTACATATAATTAGTTTCTTCTCTGTTATTAATGCAGAGCCCGACAAATCTAATTAACCTTTAATCCATGTTGATGCAGAACATGTGGTGGCGGCATGTCGGGTCTTTATCAGACTGACACGCGGTTGCATGTGTGGCCGTATGGCACAGACGGCGAGCAACCACCAGCGGCGGGCGGCGTGCGTTTCCTCAATGAGTCTCCCGGTGATGGGCGGGTGAAGAGGCAGCGACCTGGGCAACACCAGGAAGCAGGTGAGCAGCTGGTCACCTGTTCCTCAAAGAGTCATAAGCATTCGCCATTATCCCAACCTGTTATCTTAAACGTAACTCTCGCTCCAAACTCCTGTTGGAGATGAACTCTAGTCGTATTGTTCTATCTGTTGTATTGTGAATCAGACATCACAGATTCAGCTGTATGATACATTGTTTAGTGTTGAATAGGTTCTTTATTATTATCTTTTTTTTAAAACCCACGTGAGAAAGTTTGGGGAGCTTTTCAGCACCTTGACAGTCCGCTTCCCGTTCGACCCTCCCCTGCTTGGCGGTCCCTCTGCCTCGCCGCTCGCTCTGTCCTGCGGAGGAGCGAGCTGAGGCCGTCTCGCTCCGCCGGCAGGTCGACACGACGAAACGTGACGCCGGGTTTTGACTCCCGTCCAAGCTGCTGCTGGACATAAAACGCCGTCACCAAACTGTTGACTCAGTGTCTTTTTTTTAATACGCAGGCATTACTTTTTATAGCGGGAGACGCCCTGCCAAGGCCGAGCGGTGTCACCGCGAGCCCGTCCATGCCAGACGGCCATTATAAAGCACTTGGAGTCGCGGGCGACTTGAGGTTCCTGAGCCGTGAGCGGAAGGAAGGACGCGGCGCTCCTCAACGCCACGGTGGAAACCACGGCGGTTTATTCTCCTGAATTGTACTTGATAAAAGTAAGTTTTTATACAGAAAACACAGCTTAAGTTTTTCCAAACATTTATTTCAATGGAATGATTTTTTTAATGTAGCTCAGTTCCTGTTCGTTTTGATTACTGTGGAGATGCAGAAGGACGAAAGGACAAAGCTCCGTCCCACTGCGCCCCGTGATGCCTGATGTCGATGGATCCGTGAAGTTCTGGAGCCTTTCAAACCTTCATCTACTGCGAACTTTCTTTCCAGATCTGGAGTCACGGTTGGAAAACGTGAGTTAGTGTTGCAGGTGCTCCCACAGTGTTCTGTGTGTGTATGTGTGCACACGCGCACGTGAGGAGCAGCTCAATCAGAGCTCGTCAGTGAGACACACCTGCGGTTGCTGCAGTCATCACGCGATCCGACCGTGCCGCTAATTGAAGTGGATTTGATTAAACCTTTCCTCGTTAGGCCAGGTGAACGACTTCGACGATGTGTCGGGTCCTCAGATGCCCCTGACGCAGCAAGTACCCAATCAGGCCTTCAGACGCCAAATCAGCGCATTCATTAAAGGGCCAATCAGAGGAGCGGGAGGTCGGTGAGGTGACGGCGATGCCTCATACGGACACGACCTGCAGTTTGGTTTCATCCTGTTACATCAAGCTGGCTTTTAGCCTGATGTGATGAAATTCTGTGGCGGCGGCGTGGGAATTGTGCCGCGCTGAGGACTGAAGTGCACGCAGTCTGCCCGGCATCATGTGATTCCTGTCAATGGACAGCGGGGATTCGCTGTCACCCAAACACGGTTCATGGTGGCCAGTCCAGGAGCTGTGACGCTGAGAGGACGCGACGCGCACGAGAAGAAGGTACTTGGCCTCAGACACCCGCTGCCTTCTGAGGACCTGGGAGAAAACACCCTGACAGGAAGACTCCCCAGCTCTGAGACAGAAATGCAACTTTACATCAGTACAAAAGCCATCTTTCTTGTTGCCTTCATGATTCTACACAGTTCATAACCGAGTTTGATTTCTGTTAATAAGACAGGAAGAACACGGCCCCAAAGGTGCTGTGATCACGTGAAAATGCATGATAAGACAACATTGTCGAAACCAGTTTGAGAAGAGAGTTTGACTTGAAAGGAGTAAAAATCTCATCAGTGTGGTTTCATTTTTTGCAGTGTAAAGAGAAAAGAGGGAACAGAAAGGAACAAGAAAGTGAGGAGTTACTGTTGATCTGCAGTCACCAGTACAGGACCCCCCCACCCAGCCACCCCAGTCTTTCCAAAGAAGGCAGATTTGAGTAGTTTGTGCTTCACTGGTCCCTGCTGCTGATTCAGGATCAGAGTGAGTCCTGCTGCAGTGTCACGTCGTGTCTCTGCTTCTCTGTCATGTGACTTCAGGCATCCAGCTGCTCGTTTATTTTCATGGTCGCCCGCTGGTTTGAAGCGCAGGTAAATGAGATGGAGCGAGCAGAGAGGGGTCGCAGCCTCTTTATGGACCAACCGTCCTGCTCGCTGCTCCCTCGCCTCGTTTTGGTCCAATCTCCGCTGCTTTCTAAGCGCTCATCAATCTGCAGGTAACGGTGCGAGGAAAGTGCTGCGGAGGGGGAGGTGCTCTCTTGGGCCGCTGCCCGGCCCGGTGGGAAAGAGTCTGAAAATGACAGTGAGCGATCGGCTGCCCAGCGACCCCGTTTCACCGCGATGCATCGCAGGCTCGATTTCAGCCGCAGATTCGTCACCTTGCTCCGAGCGGCGGATTCAAGATTAGAGATGAACCTCCAGCTGAGTGGCTCTGAGGTGATGCGGCGGTAATATGAGGACACCTGTGTGTGTGTGTGTGGGGGGGTCTACATCAAAGTGGGGCGAGTGTGTATGTTGGTTTAGCGTCGTAATGATATAAAACAACAACTTAGCAGCTTTGGCATGTGACAGTATAGTGTGAAAGACCGACACCTGCAGGTGTTTGTGTCGCTGTCAGAGTCGCACATTCCTCAACACCTTCAGGAGAACATGTGAGCACAGTGCCCCCTCCAGGACGCTGACCTCCGACTGTGGACAGGCCCCCGAGACGCTGTGGATGGACCCTCTGACACTCGGCGACTCGGCGCTCCTGCAAATGTGAGCACCGATGGAGATTAGCGAGCTGACCCTGATTTAAGCACATCAAACTGGGAGTTAGCGTGCGGGACTGAGCTGCGATCGCTCAAAGTGACAAAGGTCAAGAGGAGCATCAGCTGCTGCTCGATAAACCGCCAACCTCCTCGTCCAATCAGATCCACCGACTCTTATCTACTAATGAGGCCGAGCTGACGGAATACATTATTAACATGATTACTCTGGAATAACTAACTAGCTGTGTGTGTGCGCGTGCGTGAGTGAGTGTGTGCGTGTGTGGTAGTGCAGAGGGCAGACAGGTCGCAGGCTGTGCAGAAACATATGGTGGACGTTTGGATGAAGGGGAGCAGCCAGACCGCCAGCAGCTGTACGGCGAGGAGGCGGGGGAGGAGGCACACTGCTGAATTTTCTTCTCCTGTTGGATGGAGAATACACCAGTTGTGGGAGTAACTCACTGCACCACCTTGTGGTGAAAATTAGTATTACATGTTGTTGTGTTTAGGCGTAACAGGTAAACTCCACCAACAGTATGAACCACTGCTCCACCGCGCCGCCCTGCCCAGCGACTGCAGGTAACAGACGCTGAGGCGATGTGTGAGGTGTCACGTTCGGAGGAGCACTGATACAAGGAGTCCTTTTGCTCCCTCGGCATGTCACATCATTGTGTGTTTGGTGGTTTTTCAGCTCTTTTGTGTTTGTCAATTTGCGGGTTTGTGTTATAGAGTGTGCTAATGCGGCTGTGCGTCCCCGGCTGGGACGGGACTAATAACAGTGATTCGACTCATTAGCTTTCATTGGGGGAGCTCTGATTGGATTAGCCCCTGAATGCATCAGCTCGTTAATGCTCACGCGGCTCCTAATTGTGCTCGGGCAGTTTGATGGACAGCCGAGCGTTATCGAGGCTTTAAAGACTGGCCTCATCGTCGCCGCCGCCGCCTCAACCACCGCTGTGCTAATGGTCCAGCTGGGAGTTGGAAACCATGGTGCTAATGCACTACCTGCAAGAGCGAATAACAAAATACAAAATAACTAAAAATAGGAGGAACAAGTGCACTCTGTGAAAAGGACACACGAGGAGGATGTAGCTGTTCATTCACAATAATGAGCATTGACAGGAAAACAACACATTAAAAACTCATTTTTCCCACTACTTCACTCCGAAAGGTCCGTGAATATTACAGTTACATGTGACTTTATTTCGAAGACATGTTTGTGTAGCTGGCTGACAGGAAGCCCCGCCCCCTTAGTTTAACGAAACCATCACTGCATTTCATTTTATTTTCATTTCATTTTCTGTCACATTGAAGTTGTGCAGGCAGTTGGTGTCAGATTTCAAGGAGGTGGGGTGTGAGTGACCCACCCCTCCCGCTAGCTAATTAGCTGGAGCGGTGGAGAGCGCGCGGTTCAGAGGAGGACAGATTTTTATCTTCGGTATAACTGAGTGGAGATCGAGCAGGAGGATTGCTCCATTGTTCTGTTTAATACTCTGTTCCGTGACGAGCTGAGAGCTGAACGGCTTTAAACTGGAAACGACTTTTATTCCTGCTCGCAGAGTCCCAGCAGAAAGATGCACAGCGAGGTTTCGCGGCACCAAGTCAGTCAGAGAAGTTTCCGGCATGTAGGAAGTTCAGTGAGACTGCGGGGAGCAGTGTAGGAGGCGGGTTGTGCTGCAGGTGTGAGTTCAGGGGCAAACTGACGACAGATGCAGTTAGGAACCACCGGGAGGACCAGAACCAGTTCCTGGGCCAGTCTCAGTGTGTTCAGGCTGATGTCCAACAGGGCGACGCTGAAACATTCATCTCAGAGCTTCAACTGTGGGGAACCCGTCAAGGAACTGAAACGGTCCCGCATCGTGTCAGCTGGATACTGTGTGAGTGTTTCTGCTGCTTGTCCAGAATGGACGGCCTCTGAAACACTACATCACTAATAACACATGATCTTATTATTAATCCTCCAAAGCTTCACCCGGACGCAGACAGAAGGGATCCAGACATGAATCATTAATCCGTCTCTGGGCTCTGAGCTCGACTTTTCAGGCCTGCTGATGCTTTTGAACTCTTGGAGAACAACAGGGATTAAAGAGGAAGTGGAGTCTTTAAGAAATCCTGCTAATTACCAGACAAGCCGCTCCGAGAGCTCGGCGGCGGAGCCGGTGAATAAAATCCAATCAGCCTTTTAAAGTCTGCGCCTGAGGCTGCGCGCACAGACGCTCTCACTGATGCTTCAGTGCTGAAGATGATTGATGGGCCTGTTAGACCGCAGGATTTATTAAATCCATAATGGAGCCGATGGTGCGTCCTTAATGAGCTCCCTGCTCCTTCAAAATACCAACATCAGAAAGAGGAGGAGGGAAAAGGAGGATGAGGAGGAGACGAGGGAAGGGGGTGAAGCCAGAGAAAAGAGGAAAGACATGAGGGAAAGAGGATGGAGGATGGAAGAGGTACAAAAAGGAGGATGAGGAGAAAAAAAGAGGGAGTGCGGGGGTGGCGGAGTCTTCTCATCCTTGCCCTTTAACCTGCTCCAGTTGTGTGTGTGTGTGTAATCGTTATTGTAAAAGGTGAAAGACCTTTAACCCTTTCTGCTCTGAACATGCTGCAGATTGTTTCCTGTAGCATCTTTTGCAAATCCAACAAATTCCAGTGGACAAAGCCAGAAGTCTGGTGCCCCCTGTGGTTCAGGGTGGATGCTCCTGTGTCCTTTCAAGCTTCTCTTCTGGACTCAAACTCTCTTCCTGTTTGACGACTCTTTCTTTCATTTTTTCTCGTTGGCAACAGGAGCGATCGCAGAGGATTTGAAGGAAGAGGGGCCTGAAGCAGTTTGTGAAGGTGGCGAGGACCTCATATGCCTGAGAGATGGAAGAAAACCCATCTGAATGAAAATCTGCTGGTTTAAGCTGACGCTCATGAGGAGAAAGAGGCAGAAAGAGAGCGACTGTGCCAGGATGATAAATCAGGTTAAATCAAAGAGAGGAGAAGATGGAAGAGATGATGAGAGTGAGTGTTTGTTGCTTCTTCTTCTCAGTGGAGTTTACACACACACACACACACACACACACCCTCAGTGACTCTGTCGGAAGATGAGGCGTTGTGATGTGTTCTCAGTCAAAGGAAACAGCAGCAGCTGCTGTGTGAGCCTACAAAGCAGCAGCTGCTGGAGGAGGCGGTGAGGCCCTGCAGTCTGACACTGAGCAGCAGCTAATGTAGCCACGGTGAGGGGATTTTCCATTCTCTCCTTAATCCTGTAAAAGCTTCTTGAAGAGCGGCCAAGTTAGACGAGCTCCCGCGCTCTGATTCTACTCAGTTCACACCGACACCAGCAGAGCAACAGGATGGAAGCTTAGCGACGACACACACGATCAGTCCGTCTGATCGTCAGCGAGGCTGTTGGTCCGACCGATGCTGAAGGAGCAGCAGGCCGACCGGACACAGATGAAGGGACGAAGAGCTACGACTGAGTTTAGGGGTTGATATTTTTGACGACCAAATCCTACCACGACTACTCCTACGACGACCGCAACTACAACTACTACTGCCATACTTTCAGATGGTTGTTTCATTATTGAACGAGTGAAAGATGCATCCAGTGATAACGCGCCACAGAAAGGACCGAGTTGGTTATTTTGAATAAAGACAACACCACCAACATTAAACCTATTTCTCCTTGTTGCGCCTCCCATCCAGCTTGAAAAGTACATCGAAATCCGTCCAGAAGTTTTTGAAATGACATATTGCCGCGTTGGTAGGGGCTCCTCCTTCAGCGGTGGGGGGCGTCAGGTTCGCTCCTCTCACTCCTCTCTCAGTGCATGCAGCCCTGTTGCGCCATGAGCTTTGTGTTCCTGCCATCAAATTTAGGCCCCGAGGGTTTGTGGCAGGACTCAGATCAGCTCCTTCGCTCATGAAGAAGAACTGAGTTAAGATAGTCCAATACTATAATTGGGGAACTGTGGATAGTTCATGTTTCCAAATCATTACAAACTTCGGGCTGCAGCTTGTTTTACCTGTTCATCTGTTTTTGTTTTTTACCTGTTCATCTGAATCAAGGAGTTTGATTTTGCCAAGCATTTGGCCATTGTTCAGTTCATTATCCCTACTTGAACTGATTAAGGACAGGGCGTGTTGGGTTCTGAGCTGAGACACGCACACACATTCCAGCAGAAAACACAAGACTTCAGTTGTTATCCCAAACTCACATTCGCAATTTTTTTTTGCTTTTCTATTTTTGTACTTCTATTCTCTATTTTCTGTTTCCAGCTCAGAAGCATGTTGCTCCTCCTGTGTCCTCCTCCATCCCCTGAGCTCTCAGTCCATGAGGACAGCGACAGGAGTTTGTTCTTCAGCTGGTGAACCCACAAACAGAGCAATTTGAGATGCTGTCAGCTGCGGTTGAAAGTGTGTCCATGCAGAGTGAAATATTGTAACATCATAAATATCTTTGTTATTGTGAAAATTGTGAAAAGGGTTTTGGGAGAATTGGCCGCTTTAAATTTCCAAATAGTTGTAAAAGTGTTTTCTCTCTGCCCATCTGTCTCTTGTTTCCTCCTGTTAAATGTTTCTGATTGTTCAGGCTCAGACGCTGCAGTGCAGCAGTGCCCTCTGTTGGTCAACCTGGGGTTTGTGCCTGCTTTGGCCCCTGGTCCACTGCTTGCCTGTGTTGTCATGAGATCAGTTCAGTCACACCGTCCCTCTGCATCCGATTCGTCATGAACGTGTGTGTTCAATGATTTTTATTTTTGACATTACAGGTGATACAGGGGTTGATACATTCTAAATATATGAGTCAGGCTGTACAAAATAAGCTTAAACTCATGAGTCACAACATAAACCTGCACTCACAGCTTCACCGCAGCTCTTAGATCCACACAGCTGCTGCAACAACTGCCATCACTGACAGGAAGTTGCCTTCACTGACTGGTGCAAAGCAGGCTGCAGGTGGAGGGGGCGCAGCTACGGGTGGTGGAGGTGGTGTATCTTGTTCACCTTGTGCACCCGGGGCTTCTGTGGGTGTTGTGTCTGAGGCTTCTTTGGGTGGTGCGTCTGTAGCTTCTTTAGATGGTGCGTCTGTAGCTTCTTTGGGTGGTGCGTCTGTAGCTTCTTTGGGTGGTGCGTCTATTGTTGTTGTCATGGCAGCCTGGGTTGTGGTGGGTCCAGCTGTTGTCGTGTCAGCTGCCTGCGAGCTGCTGCAGGCTGTTCATCAGCGACATTTATTAATCACACAAACTCAGATTGAGTCTTTTACAACTTGAATCTTGCTTGATTTTTCCACCAACTCACCAAGAAGCAGCAGCGTGATCAAACAGATATTGGTCAACATTGTGCGTCACTTTGTCGCCTGTTTTCAAGAGATGAACATGACAGAGTTTTTATAACGCGGATTCAGTCTGCTGGTGATTCATTTGTTAGCAGGTCGAGCAGCTCCTGCAGGTTGTAATGGACATCGCTGCAGAAGCTGCGACCCTGAGATGACTTTTCACTCACAGTGAGGTCAGACTTTATCATATTATCACGCTTTTAGCTGCACAAAGACATTCCAGGGTTCCACATCAAAGCCTTTAAGTTTATGTAGTGTGTTAAAATCAGACTAATTCCGTCCAGTTAAAAACAAGAAGAGTGTATTTGGCTGTTATAAATGAAGATGCAAAGTTCAAATGAAATGAATCACAAGTGATCTGGTTTCCTGCCTCATAAAGACGATGTTCAAAACAAAAGATATTCTGAAGCAAAATCAAGCTGTTGAGATGTTGAAATACTCACAGTTTGATCCTGGTTTCTTCCTCAGACTGATCAGTCGTGGAGATGTCCAGATGTCCAGCAGGTAAACTGATATCAGCCCCAAAACAAAGAGGAGGATGGAGGCTGATGTCCTGCGTGAGGTGTGTCCTCTTTTTTTCCATCTCTTTGTCCTTTAATGGATCAAACTGGAGGCTTAATGGATCTGATACTGATTGTTCTTATGTCAACATTTCGTAGGAACCTCTGAAGAGGATTTTGTTTTTGAATCGCTCAGCTGATCTCTGAGCTCCAGCTGGTGACCGCTCATAGCTGTTAGTGGCTGCAGGTTAATGTTAGTGACTGCTGGTGGCTGCTGGTGACCTCTGGTTACTGCTGGTTACTATTGGTGACCACTAGTTACTACTGGCGGCTGCTGGTTACAACTGGTAACTGCTGGCTAATGCTCATTCTTTCTATTGTCTGCTCAACACTCCATTTTCTTGGAAATTCCTGCCACTGATTGTTTGTTCCTTTTTGATACATTAGTTACTTTCAGTTACCAGTACTTATTCTTGGTCACAGGTTTGTACTACTGGTTAGTGTTTATTATTGATTTTTACTGCTGGTTTTAGCCCAATTCAAAGTTTTTAGATTGGAAATCCCTGTGAGTTAATGTGAGTTCCTGCCTAGTACTTGCAGGCCCTATTACTGTAAGTTACTACCAATTACTAGTAATTGAGCCCGGTGAGCGTGCCGTGTGGGCGGCAGTGAAAACAGCCGTCGGGTTTTTGCAGCTCGCGTTCACAGATACTCAATGAGAAAAAAGACGAACAGCCTGAAGCAGGTCAGCAAAATAAACAATACCGCCACTTTTCTTGACATAAGGAGCGCCGCGTCCTGCAGGACCCGTTCTACCCTCGTACATAAACACCTGCGGTGTATGAAACAGTGAGGACACGCCCTGCATACGGGACCATCAGTCAGTCTTTGTTATGGTCTGACCTGCTGGCTGCGCCTATAAAACCAGCTGCCTGTCATTGAACGCATCACCAACCAGCAGACGGGTGGAGCCGCACAGCATCAGCACCTCCATCGCACTCTGTGAGTACTCTGATCCTTCATCAACATCAGCCAGCAAAACCTCTGCCGGGACTTTACAAATTAAAGCTCAAACTATTCACATATGATTACTGTCATGTAGATCAGAGGCCTTACTGACAAAGTGAGAACAGAAGCGCAAAGAGACGTTGACACATCAGGATCAAAGTCTCTTGAGGTAAGCGATATAAAAGAAGATTTACTGACTGAAAATAAAAGCTTCATCAGAGAAAGGAAAGTATTTCAAAAGAAAATTAAAAGATAAAATAATTGTGCTGGTCGGACCGGGAGAGAACCTGGACACACCTCACATCCTGCTTGGTTTGAGCCTCCTGGTTTGATGTCCAAAGCTTCTCTGGAGACAACTAGACATCGACGTCCCCCGCGGACTGTCGAGGCTAACAAAAAGCTTTGGCTTGCAGAAGACAGCGAGGCTAACTCATCAAAATAAGAGTCTTCAAGGAAGAAGACGCAGGATCTGAGAGGCTGAGGAGGAAGACGACACTCTGGAGATGAAGCTCCAGCCGAGTGATCGGAAAGCAGGGAGAGTGGCTGAGTTGCAACTGCATCATCTAGTGGTGTGAAGTGGTATTACAAGACTGGGAGCAGTTAGCGTGGTTGTCGTGAGCTCGCTCGCTAAAGGACTTCCTTTTTTATTTTCACAGAATGTTCTACAGGCTCTGTATTTCGGGTGGAGTTACAGTTTATTTACAGATGATTGGTTGCTTTCACAGGATGTGAAACATTTCTAATGTCAACAAACAACGCACGAAGACGAAAACTGCTTCCTCCAGTGGCGATGAAGATCCACGTCGTCCTGCTGATGATTGTTGGTGAGTTCAGATGAGGGACAATAGGAAGCACTAAAACAATTGAAACATTGTGCTGATGATCAATTGTGTTTTTAAACAGTCTCATGCAAAACAGAGTCAACAACATCTGAGGCACCAACCTCCATGAACACCGCTCCTCCACCCACCAATCCTTCAACCACCCAAACTTCAACGCCTGCTCCGCCGACCTCCAATCCTTCAACTACTATTACTCCATCCTCGAATCCTACAACTACTGTTCCTCCACCCGCAACTCTTTCAACTAACCCAACTTCAACTACTGCTTTTTCACCCACAATCCCTTCATCCACCCCACCTTCAACTGCTGCTCTTCCCTCCTCCAGTCCTTCAACCCCTGCTTCTCCACCCTCCAATCCTTCAAGTTCTGCTGCTCCACCCACAAGTCCTTCAACCACACCACCTTCAACGACTGCTCTTCCCTCCCCCAGTCCTTCAACCCCTGCTTCTCCACCCTCCAATCCTTCAACCATGCCACCTTCAAGTTCTGCTGCTCCACCCACAAGTCCTTCAACCACACCACCTTCGACTGCTCTTCCCTCCTCCAGTCCTTCAACCCCTGCTTCTCCACCCTCCAATCCTTCAAGTTCTGCTGCTCCACCCACA
>JASSRZ010034548.1:0-15566 GCA_032164315.1 Malacoctenus gilli | reverse complement strand
TGTGTGTGTGTGTGTGTGTGTGTGTGTGTGTGTGTGTGTGTGTGTGTGTGTGTGTGTGTGTGTGTGTGTGTGGCAGGCAGATGATTGCTTGCTGCCAGCTCTCGTTTCCCGGACGCCGATCGCGTTTCTTTGCGGCAGCAGGAAAAAAAAAAAATGAGACGCCAGAAATAGCCCCCCTTCACACAGACCCACTCACTCTCACCGCTGCGCTGTCAGAGAAATGCGCACGCACGCACACACACACACACACACACTCACGCGCACGCGCACGTACACACACACAGACGCGCTGGCAGACGCACACACAAATGCACATCCACCGCATTTTCTCTGCCTGTGCCGCCCTCGATGCATGCGGCCGAGGTTATACTGTAGGTAGACACCTTCGCACACACATCCAGACCGAGATGTGCGTATATTTGCGCCCGCATGTGCCCGGCTTCGTCTGCGTGCATGTATGTGTGTGTGTTTCCTGCGTCTCTTAGGAGGTTGTGTGGGGACTCCTGATTTATTTCACCTTTAATGGGAAGTGAAATGAATGTGAGCAGCAGCTGGTCTGGTCCTCGGAGATACCGCGGTAGGCTAACCCAGAAAACAGGCAGCGTTGCTCCGAAATGGTCCTCCCTCTGACGAGCGCCAGGACACGTATACGCTCCACTTGCTGCTCTGTTGGTTTTATTTTAAGCTGTGTTTATACATTTAGTTGACACCCGTACCCAGAACGACGACAGGTAGGTTCTCAGCGCAGGTTCTACCTTCAACCTCAGGCCGAACCCGACTGGCGGTTTCCTTCCCGTCACAACTTTTCAAGGGGTTGTTGGAAGGTAAATGGAGACAGATTAATAGCAAATAAACCTTGCAACCTCACGCTGCAAAAGAGGATAAGAGCGGATTATAACCAGATTTGTGGACGAATCTCCATAATCATCTTCTGTGCTGTTCTCCTGCAGTTCTCGCTGTGGGTGTTTGAGGGAGGGGAAAAAACAGCTTGGCAATGCTTGGTTTGAAAACGATAACGCGCCTCAAACGTGCAATTTAAAGGAAAAACCCCGAGATGTTCACGAAAATCCGTAATTCACAGTTGTAGCTCCGGTCAGTTCATTGGTAAGTGGTAAGCGGAGTCCACTTACATGGCGCCGTTTCATTGTGTTCAGCCGTCCTAAACCAGTTTTTAGCATGAAGTTTCATTTCACTCAGACACACGCTTGAACAAGCGGCACAGGGCTTCCTTGCAAAGTTCTCTCACACACACACACACACACACACACACACACACTGGGTTAAGTGTCTTCCTCAAGGACATTGTGACACAGGGACAGATGAGAGATTGAATCGGCATTCTTCGAATCAGAGGCTCACCCGTTCTACCAGTTGAGCCGCAGTCACCCTTGTTGCTTCCTTCGGGCTTATCTGTGGGGAATGTCGATAACTTCTGCTCAGTTTCAGTTTTTGACCTCTTTTTTTAACCTTATTTTCCTGTATTTTCTTTATGTATTTATTTGCAGCTTTGTATATTTAACTCCTCCGATCAGTCACTTTAACACGTGAACCTCTTTGGACCACTTGCGCGCGTTTCCACTTGGAGTCCGAGACGGTGGCAATTGGACTTTTTCCTCGCGTGTGAATCATCCTCTGTGAATCACACTCAATTAGAGTCGGACGTCCGCTTTAAAAAGGGCCGTTGTCAAAAAAATCCAACTTCGTATAAGGAGATAAGTACATATTCTTTGCACCTGGTTTTTAATGGCTTAAAATCACAGAAGTTGATGGCAGTAGATTCTATAAATTGTCACAAATGAACATTACTTTTGTCAGTAAGTGGATTGCGAGCCATTATTGAATTTATCTGTCACTTTCCAACACCACAGTGCGGTCGTCTGGGAACTGAGCATCACTGTACTCCCAACTTCAACCAGTCTTTTATTGCAGCGCATTATTCATTGTCATTTGGAGGAGCTGCGCTTCAACTGTTTGCTTCATATGGGAGACGTAGGATTATTCCATCATTACTGATCTTACCTTCGGTAATCGGTCCAGGCAACATGTGGCGAAGAGGAGAGCGCACCAAATTTGATTGGTGAATGGACTTTCATGTATGCAGCGTGTTCTCACCACATTTAGCGGTCTCGCAGCACTTTACGCTGTCAGTCATGCGTTCGCCCTTTCAAAGATGAATGTGCTGCTTTGCCAAGTGCCTACACACCATTGGGAGCAATTTGATGTTCAGTCTGTTGCTCAAGCGCACTTTTCCGTACAGAGGGGGCAAGGTGGGCGATCGCACCAGCAACTTCAGTGTTGGAGGATGGCCTGCTGTACCTGCAGAGCGGGTCCCTTTCTACCTGCCACTTTTGTCTTGATGGGACCAAAATTGACATTCAATCAACATTTACTGACAAAAATAGCAGATGGAACTCTATTTATAGGCAAATTTCTTGTATCCAGGGACGAGAGATTCGGGATCCAGCCAAGTGAAGCTAACAGAAATATTTGATTTTCCTATTAGTCAGCAAGCTCTCATTAGCTTTAAGTGGGGTTCCTTCATTACAGTGGAGGTGAAGCCGGCATCGTTTGACCTCGTGGTTTCCACATTATTACCTGCGAGCACCCGGTAGTGTAATTCTGATGGAGAAAATGGGAAATGAGGGAAATCAGCGTTGGACGCGCGGGCGTAGGTGAAGAAGAGCTGGTGCAGGGAAAAAAAAGGTGCCTCGCTGGCCGGGTCGGCACATTCTGGCGAGCGAGATTAAGGCTTGAGAATATTTTTGCTTCAAGCTCTTCGTTTTTGAAAGGCTGAAGCGACTACAAAATAAAAAAAATTAAAAAAAAGATCCCAAGCTGGGTCCCAACCCCCCCCCCCCCCCGGAAACAGATTCAAGGCTTTGCCTGCTGAATCAGAGTCGGATCGTTTGAACGAAGGTTCCAGTCGGCTGGCTGTAGCGGAGTGGGCGCCGCCGCTGCCGCTGCCGCGTCTCACATGACTCCATCTAACCACAGAGAAACAGCAGCTCCTCTGCTCCAATGGTTGGTTTTGTCGGTTCTCCCTCCCTTGAGGGGCACAGGCGGCGCGGGGGATGACTTTCCCAACCCAGAGGTCAACCACGGCGGCCACTTAGTTCACAACACATGCAGAAAATGCCACGAGCTGTGTGCGGTTTGATTCTCTGGCTAATAGATCAATAAAAGAAATTAGTGGCGGGGCTAGCCCAGCGAGCAGCGCTAATACAGGGTTAATCCAGGGTTAATGGCTGTGCAGCATCATTTTCAGAGGCAGCCATTAGTTCTCGGTCACACCATACAATACCAGGCTCTTTTCCTCGTCCTGCCCCAGGTACGCAGGCAGGGGCAGGCGAAATTGAAAAGAAAGGAAGAGGAGATCACGCTCGTGAGCCGCGATGAAAATGAGATATCCCGATAGATGATACCGAGCGAGGAGAAATCAGAGATTTCTGAGGAAGCCCGAGCAGCGTGTGGGGGAAACGTGCGCGGAATGGAAAAAGAAGGACGGGATGGGACGGTGAAATTGTGGTCAGGAGACGCAGGAAACTGAGATGAGAGAGGAAGGGGTGAGAAGGAGAGGAAGGGAGTTGAGCGCTACACATCTCCCTGTCCTTGTAAAGTGCTGCGTGCTGTCGAAGCGGCAGCCAAGAATGTGTCAGCCCAGCCGTCTCACGCTGCCTAATGGGCTCTTAAACGCTGATATAAAGCTCACTCGCTCTTTCGCCCTCCCCTTTTCCTCTCTTGCTCCCCCTCTTCCTCTGCCTCCGCCGCTCGCTCTCATTACCTCTCGTTCTCACCCTGTCCCTCACTCTGTCACTCACTTGTCCTCTGCCTCTCTTTCACTCTCTTTCTGTTGCTCTATCAAGCTCTTGCTCTCTTCTCAAACTGACTTCTCCTTCAATCACTCCATCCTCATCTTTAGCGCTTCATTGCAGGTTGTTTCTCTATTTACAACTTCCTTTGGATCGCCTCAAAACTTGGGTCTACCTGTCTCTCTCTCTCTCTCCCTCCCTCCCTCCCTCCTTCCCCTCCAACAGACTCCACAACGCCTTCTACCCTCAGGATCCATCCTTCTCCCTCACCCTGCTGCACGTCCTGTCGGCGCCGCTCCACGGTTTGGCCAACGCCTTCGTCTTTGGTCTGGATAGAGATTGGTGGAGTCTGCTGAGTCCGACCGGCATGCAGGTACGGAACGACTTTTCCACAACTCTGTGCGTGAGTGCGATGTTGCCCTGAGATGGCCTTCAATGATAATGGAGCCAGGTGTGGTGACACCTTGTTGCAGTGGACAGCTGGAAAAAAGTTTTTAGGGAGGTCTTAAAAGGTTTACCTGCAAAGGTGCCACAGGTGTGTGCGATTGTCCTGTTTTGAAGATGCACAAATGCTCTCATTGACACTTTACATTTCACTCACAATATTCCCCCAGTATTTGTGGTTTAGGCTCAACTAAATCTGACAAACGTCAGTCAGGTGCTTCAGATTCAACACAAACGGACTGTCAAACCTGCAAATGAACAGTTTTTTATTCAAACGCTTGCAGTCTTGAATTTCTGTCACTGTTTTGGTGGAGATTTGGGGCTATTTGCCTTCTTTGGATGGTGCCGTTTGGGAGTATGTGTGCGAATTGTTGTCATATAAAGTTCCGTGTGAAATTTGGTGGCGAACTCGGTTGTCGGTTCCGAAAAGTGATGAACAAATCAAATTCTCAGCTTTGCCGAAGCGTTTGCCAAAAAATAAAAAAGATCATTAGAGTCACGCAGATAAATTGTTGGGAAATCATAAATGTCTGTAACCCAGTTGTTTGGCTGATGTTTCCTTCTGTGGTAAACCAACAAGCCAACTAAATTTGTGGTTCTTGGCGCCAGCGTGGTTAAAAAGCCATTACTTCGACAGATATATGCAGTCGGCAATGTCACGTATTCTGCATATGAAAAGGGCTTTATAAACCACTGAATGCCATCCCTTCTCTCCGGCTTGCCTTCGCGTACGGCTGTCAGGGTCACAGGTGGATGAAGCCCTTCCCAGCATGCTTTGAGTGAAAGACGCATGACTGAATAGGTGTCTTCTTTTCCATTTTTCCAAGCCATTTAGTTCGGAGCTATTGTCGGCTCTTTTAATTTTCCGTCTGATGTTAGATTCAAGCTGAAACTGAAGTAGAAGCATATTTAGCAGGAAAAACCAACAAATGCTTAACAGGAGACGCACGGCTCTTTTTCAGAGACAGCGCTAACACAGTTACGCCACTGATATTGAGTGCACTCTGTTTTAAGCTCTATAAGGTTCTATAAATTACGTTTGTGCAATCAGGTGGTCCATTAAGCGCTTGAAATAATGCATATTTTGGGGGAAACTGGCTCCTTGGGAGGTTTAACTACTTGATGTTTACAACCAAACAAATTCACCAAATTATCCGTGTGTCCTTGTTGGATAATTTCTTGCCGGGCTTATTGCTGACCTTGTGTGAGCAATCAGTTTAATCTGATTAAACCATTTATATCAGGGCCCAGGGACTGCTGCATCAACAGGTCTCTGGCCAGATGTTCGGACTTGTTAAGCCAATTTTGCACAACTGTTAGGACAGTTGTGCAAGATGCCGGATCCCGACCTTTTTCCCTCAGTGCCCCGCCCCAAAATTGCCTCGAAGAAAGGTTGTGGACGTCCTCTTTGAAAACTTTCATTTGCCTCAGAATTGCAGTGAGGCAAAACAATGAGGGAACCCCACACTGCAGGAGCCTTCAAAATAAAAGCACTGGGCAGTTTTCTAGACCTGGTCTAGATTAAGGAAAGTGTTTCATTATAAATTCTTTCAAATGTGCAAATTGAATTTTTGACAAGCTTACAAAGGCTTTGTGACTCCCTCTATGACTCCGGGGGGGGGGCTTGGGAAGTTAGTGAAGAAGTATTAAATATATAAATATAGGTCAGTATGGAAGTAAGGTCTTTGGCTCTTTGAAAGGGGAGATTTTGAAATTGTCCTTCTTGAAACCTAATTATAGGACGAGGAAACTGGTCCAGCCCACTCGAGATTGAATTCGGCTGTACTGGAACGAGTTTGACACCCCCGTTCCAAGTTAATGAGTGGTCGGGGCCACTTTTTCAGTTGGTCCGGTTTCCATCCTCTGTTAAACAATGACTGTTCTTCTGGCCAAAGCTCAACTAGTCAAAGTTGAAAACAACTCAGTCGAAGACCTCACCTTAGGATGTCCCGTTTTGTTTCTAAAAGGAAAGAAATCATCACTTGCTCTCTGGAGAAAAACAAAAAAAAAACCAAACGTCCCCACAAAAACCAACTGAAGCTTTGTCGATAGCGCACCAAGCCAGAGATCTCGGTATCGACGTCTCCAGTTTGCAAGCACAGCAGCTCGCTCAAAGTCCTTGACATGTGACAGTCCACTCGCATTTCTTCGGCTGCAACCGCTTCATTTTCTCTTTTGAGCCATCAACTGGACATCTGATCAGGCTCAATTCAAAACTGAAGATTCCTCGCATTAAAAACAAGCTCTGGCTTACTGTCTGCATCTTTGATGATGAGAAACCTCCTTTCCAGTTGGGATCGAAGCTCCAAACTCCCTGAAATTTTTCGGGGACGAGGTGCAAAAGCTGTGACGGAGCCGACTCCATCTGTGAACGCAATGTTTTGTGTTCCTCGCGACATAAAATCGTTGAAAATCAACTTTGGTCATTGAGGTGTGTTGTGGTCTCCTGTTCAGTGGTTGTCAACCTGAGGTTTGAGACCACATGGTGGGGAGGGGGAGCAGTTGACGCCACAGAGGTGCGCTGAGGTGGTCGAAACTAGAACGGTACATTTTTAATGCCACAACAATACAAATAAAAAGTTGAGGAGAGACGTTCTCGTTTTTGCGCGTGTGGCCTGTTAGAGGCAAATGATGGACTCGAGAGAAAAAGGTTGAGAGCCGCTGATCTAATTAACATCGCAGGTGTTTTCAATCTTAATCAGTCAGTCTGCCGGCTTAAAGAGTGAAGAGTAGTTACAGTGCTGTTTCATTAGTTCATTAGTTTCATTAGTCCAAAGCAACCTCTGATTTCCATTAGTTAATTTTTGATGGAACTTCAGTGTGAGTGTAAATCATTCTTGGGGGGGGGGGGGGCGTTACCAGCAATGTTTGCCACTGGTAAGCGTGACCAGTAAGCCATTAAACCTGTTCATCTGCAGTCGTCTTGGTAAAATGTTTCAGCTTAAGTAGAGAGCTGTGCCTGCATTTCAGTGTTTTCACTGAACCACTGAAACATTTTCTTTTATTTTGAAAAAAAAACATTAATCAGGAGAGCGAGTGAGAATGGAAAACAGCGTTTCCGCGTTTTTCCAGATTGCGAACCCTGAATCGCGAGCAAGCGTAATACTTGTGCGAATTCGGCAAAAGCTCCGCGCCGCGCTTCACATTTTCAGCCCCATTTCTGGTGAGAAATAATTGCTTCAGAATTGTTAATTACACTCTTTAACTTCCCACATTGGCTGGCTCCATCTGTCACAGGTGTTCACAAATCACCTATACTGGAAATAATTGTTGATTTTGATGCCAGAATTCGAATCCGAGACTCTTATTTTCTGCCGTTTTTCCTCAAATTCGGCTTTTAGGAGGAAGTAATGACGACAAAATTACCAAAAAAGATGATGTTTTCTGCGCTTGGACCACGGTCCTCATTGGTTGCATTTCAATAAACACCGCAATCAATACAGTCCTCAGCAGATTTGTCTCCATCTGCAAACATTGACTGTATCTGCAGATACGAGGCAGAGCTGATATTGAACCACGGGCAAAAAAAAGTCTCTTTGGTCCATCGTTCATGTGCGCGAACACACACACACACAAACACACACACACACACACACACACACACACACACACACACACACACACAAACATCGTCACCTATTCAGTATCAGCAGCCACGCTGATAACGGGTCATGAGCGCAACGTGGAAGAGTGGAATGTGTGGTATGACCTTCAACCCAAATGTCAATGTTGCACTGTGGTGAGTGGGGAGACGGAGAGACAGAGCAGTGAAATGGAATTTCAATGTGTTCGTAAATCACGAGAAAACGCTGTTTGTGTGTGTGTCGGAGCGAACGAGGGAGAGGGAGAAGGTGAGAAAGAGAACGACAGCAAGGAAGAAGGAAGGAGAGAGAGAGAGAGAGAGGGAGAGAGGGAAAGAGGAAGAGAGAGACAGGCGGCGTGTGTGTTCGTGCGCTATCGTGACTAACAGCCGGTTGTTATTCATCTTGGCATGCGGCTCCCAGCAGCCCCCACACATCAGGTGTGAGATTGGCGGGGGAGAGGCGGGGTGCGGGAGGAGGCGGCGGCGACGGCGGGGTGGAGGGCTGTAACAGCGTCAAAACATTCCTCTCTCAAAGCGACGAATCTGCGCTTTCGCACCAGATAACCCCCCCCTCCCTCCCTCCCCCTCCCCCCGTTCCCCCGCCATCCAACTCCCCCTCCCCCAGCCCTCCTAACCCTGCGCTCCTCGCGCTCGCTCAGCAGCTCTCCGCTTTTCTATTCCTGTTGCTGTTTACCTTCGCTGCATTTGCATGATATAAAGGATAGGCTCCAATTTTCCGTCTTTTGCTCGTACGCTATCTTCGTCACTGCTCACATGCAGCGTTGGCTCTAAAAGCTTATTTTTAGGCTGTGATCAGTCCCCATTTCCACAGCAGATCCCAACTGATCCAGCCAGTTTCTGTGGGAATGGGACGAAAAGCTGTCTGGCCAGGGCTCAGGACCTCCGACGCCTGTTGGCCGCTTTTTGTTTTTTCGGTTTATTCCCAGCCTGTTTGAATGGCGACAGAGGTCAAGGGGGGGCATCGTGTACTTCTGTTTAATTAACAGACGACAGGAATAGGTTATCGTCTTGTTATTAGTCCCGTTTCATCACACCCCCTCTAAACTCACCTAAACAAGAAGCGGCTGTGGGGGACCACAGTCAGTGGACTCACCCCGGGCCGGTTACCTGTCTGTCTCCTGACCACATTTTCAGCCACAGCCAATGAAGAAGCAACATTGAACCGTTAACGTGATAGTTGTGGAAGCATTCCCAGGCAGAGGGAGAACATGCAAACTCCTTTGAGGAACTGACTGGCAGACGGCTGGCAGTTGGAGTTCGGAAGTGTGCGGGTTTCCTTGCCGTTTCAAGCAGGTGTGAATCTTTGGTGCGATGACGTTGCTTGTTGCTGAAAATGAGAGTCAGAAAAACCCCAATCCGGCCAATCCGCTCCCTGCTGTGTCATCCCGTCCTGTTTAAATGAACCACAATTCATTCTCTCAGATCGACCAGCTTCGGTCAGAGAGGCCTGCGAGCTCTCCGCAGAGCAAACGTACAGTTTGTGGTTCACCTGAATACGTTGAACCGTGGTCCGCTTCGTCTTTGATGCGAAAGGCAAACAGAGTGTCCAACCAACGAAAGCCAGACTAAAGATCGGAAGCAACATGCAGAATATTGATCTGTGACGTCAACGCGTTGTTAATCTCTCGCGTCCTCGGTTTTTTTGTGTTTGATCTCAGCCAACGGGCGAGCATCGCTTTCTTCCTCCGTGCGCTTTGTTCTTCCTTGTTGTTGCTCGTTTCTCCCACAGTTTGGGTCTGCTTTCAGAGGATGCGGTGTGATCGTGAGCCCAAAACCAAACACAACTGTCACGTTTTCTGTCGTTGGAGTCCCTGACCTGTCCGTGAGGGAAACGAGCATGGTTGAGCTGACCAGAAATGAAGCTTTGGCTGTGTCTCCCTCTGGTTGTGGAGCTAATTCCTGTTTTTAAGTAAGCAGGATATTAAGGTGCACACGCGTCACTGTTTGCAACCTAGTTTCTTCAATTACCCTGGTTCTTTGTTGCATGTAAACGTACTGTTCGCCATCTCGCTCGCTTCTCTCCTGCTTTTTTCGCGTCCTCACTTTTTTCTTTCCTCCCTCCTGCAGCAGCCTTTGACTCCCCTCTTTCTCCCGTCTCTCTTTCTCTCTGTTCTCTCAGCGTCTCTTCCGCCGTCTCCTCTGTTCCCGGTACCCTGTTACAGCATCTCTGGCATTTATCTCTCTTACATTATTTTTTCGCTGCTCTCCTTTGTGTAGCGGCTCCCTCCCACCTGTGTACTCGCCGTCTCGCTCCTGCTCCCGCTCCCGCTCCGGCGCCCGCTCCCCCTCTTCCTCCCGCTCCTTCCCTGATATTGATCTGCATTCTGGCCATACAGCCGAACTGCCTGTGGCTCTGCAATGAGCTCACGGCTCACTTCTTCTGTATGTACGCGAGCGTGCAGGCCGGGGAGAGCTGCTCCAATTCCCAGTCTCCCTTCGCAATGCCCCGGTCTTAACACGCAGCCAGCTAATTTTTTTAAAGTCTGGTTTGCGCGTGTGTTATCAGGTCGTTTTTGTCAGTCGCCTCAGAAGCCCGTCAAGCCACGCGACCCGTCTATTTATTCATCAAACCTTTCATCCACCCACCAAGCTCGGGTCCTCCACCCTTCCATTTGTCGTCCATCCATCATTCTGCCCAAGTGCCCCCTCTTCCATACATACATGCGTAAGTCCACCCACCCAGCTGCCCCCCACCTATAACCCAGTTCATTCAGACTCGAGAGTTGGGACCATGCAAACTCCACCAGGACTCTGAACCCAGACTCTCTTGCTCCGAAGCTACAACGCAAAGCACTGTGCAAACCATCTGCCTTTCTGCTTCAAAAAGTTGATACTCTGCAGTATTTGTCGGATCGTTGTATGATAAAAGGCTTCAAAAAGGAATCTGTAACAATAAAACTTCGGAGAAACTTCCGGTCACAAAGCTTCATTTTACCGCGCGATCCTTTTATCTGATGCAGACGTAGCTAACTTCTCGGTTGGCCTGCAGAGTGGACGTCACCTTATTTCTGTCTCTTTGAGTTAATGTCTGTTTTTTTTCTGAATAACAATCTCCCATGGAAGAACTTTATTATGTAAAAACAGCCTTTCTCCCGGCACCTTACTTTCGCACTTGGTTTCAGAAAAAGGGAGCGAAGGAAGCGCTGTTGTGTTGCCTAATGCCTCTGTAATCCTCACGAACCTGGTGTCACAGCGCTCTTTCACCACGGCTCGTCCTTGATCTGTGGCAGCTCGGATCGCGTCTCACTTGGACGTCTCCGGGAACAAAAGCGTCCGCCGAGTGAATGAATAGAAACGGGATTCTGCCAAATTCATGAATCCATTTAAATACTCACCGAACGAGCGAGCTGGTTCTTCTGCTCCTTTGATCCGATTACCGGCCGACAAAACGAACTTACCGATCACGTTTCCATCTTGTGATTGTTTGCGTTGACGTTCAACGAACATTTAACTCAACCTGGCTGTGCAACCCCCACTGCTGTGTAACTTCTGACCACGCGTGCATATCGGGTCCCTTCAGAGCGCGTACTTTGACTCGCTAGATCAAAAACAGCCCAGCTTTAAAGCAGCGGTGGATTTTCAAGCGCAGCAGTAAAATAATGAAATACGATCGAGGCAGGACAGTTTAGATCTATGAGTTTGAGCGCTCACCAGATGCCAGAACTCTGCACAGTTGTTTTTAATCCTGCGAGACAGGATTTTATTACTCTAAAAGGCTATCACGAGGGCAGTAATTTCCTTTTTCAGTGCAATAATAATGAGGTAAACAGTAGAATTACAGCGTCCGCGTACCGGAGGAATCTAGCGCAAAGTTTGAGGCGCTTGCAACTTTTTTTTTGAAGAAAACTTTATTCTTACTGGAGCTCTTTGCAATCACACTTTTTCGCTTGAAGCCTGACTGCATGTTAAGCATGTATTTCTTCACTCAGATTCAACCGTCCTGTTATTTCTTTCCTTGGTTTCCAACATACGCTCTCATAACAAAGTAGTGGATGTTTGGTTGTGCCAAAGCACATTCAATTTCAAGCCCCAGTTGCCGAGCAATATTACATTTCACTGACTGTGGTGATCAACTTTTCCCCTGCATTGCTTGAAGTTACTGGACATTTGTGGAATTAGGAGCAAAGTATTTAGTGTTTAGAGTTCATGTGCTCGGCAGCCGCGCGCCTGCATGGATTAAACACTGTGAGAGTTTCCAAAATGACCGACGATGAGTTTTGCCCTTGAGTGTGTCGGGCTTCGTCCAAAACAACTCGTGCGTCGTGGTTTACGGGTTCAGCACCGCCGATTTGAACGCATCAAGCAGGCTGAAGCAGCAGCAGCAGCCAACCCGAAACGGGGCCGAGAAGTACAGCAGAAAGTTTTCTAAGGAATCAAAGTCCTGAACAGTCTTCAGATGTTTAGCGACCACATTAGCACAGGGCGAGATGGGGGGGCAAGGCGGCAACCCACCAGTTGAGCTGCAGTCGCCTCGTGATTGACGAAACGCAGTTGACACAATCGAACAGGTGTCCTTAATGCAGAAAGAAGAATAAGAAAAAGGGAGTTATTTGAAACCTATTATTTGAGTGTGAATAAAACTGTCATTGTCGGTAAAGAATAATTTTTTAAAAATAGCGTGTGCTAATTTCTTGTGTGTGTCTTTCTTGCAGCTGGCTCTGCAGTCGCGGCTGTGTGACAGAACGCGAATCGGAGAGTACTACCCCGGGGCGGTGCACTACACACAGGCTGACCTGGCAGACCTCAGCGATGACGACGACGATGACACCAACGTGCTCTTCTACTCTCCTGACATGACCCTGAAAGACCGAGGGCCCTGAGAGGGAGGGAGGGAGGGAGGGAGGAAGGGAGGGAGGGAGAGGGAGAGAGCAGGAGAGAGAGAGAGAGAGAGAGAGGAAGACAAAAGAGACGGAGGAGAGCAGCACGGAGGAGGGTCACAGCCAGAGAGAAACGCAGCGGATTAGAAACTGAGAGGCAGGAAAAGGAGGTAGGGAGGGAATGGAAGGGAAGATTGGGGGGACAGTCAGGCAGATAGAAGCCGGAGATGAGCTGTCAGGTTCCATTATTAATCCCCATCCTTTACTATTTAATATCCTAAAGACACACACAGCACACATACTGAGCAGAGCGCCAGCGCCCTGCAATGCTGCCACAGAGAGGCTCTAAAGATCTCGTCCCCCCGATGTTCAAGTCATCCGCTGCATCCCGAAGGTCTCCCAACCATTTTCCTCTCTGTACATTTTTCACACTCCCGGATGCTCCAATATCACAGCATGCCAAACAGTATGGATTAAACACATTAAGGACTGCTGAAAAGCATTCTTAACAAGGCGTCCCTTCATTATGCACAGCAATCACTGCCCCCCCCCCCCCCTGCAGGAGAGGAGTTAAAAAGCGGGTCCTTATTGAGTACCCAGATGTGGAAGCCTGGAAACCCACCCTGAGACAGACCCTGGTACCACCTGTCAGTGCCAAGCAGAAGGGAAGGTAGAAGCATCAGGAGAGAACAGGACAAGAGGAGTTAGAACAATCCAAATGCACCCAGTCAAACCGTTCAGTCGTTTCCTCCCTCCAACAGTATTAAGGCTCTGGCCGTCTCTTTACATATGGCGTTACTGTTGTCGCGACTCCTGCACAAGAATTTTGTTTGAAAAAGGTTTGTTTTGTATTTTTTAAGAACGATTACATTTTGCTATCCGATATTTATAACAGATCAATGTACTGTATATATTTAAGTGTACGCTCTATTTTTGTATGTGCCTCGGACTGGAATTTAGAGGAGGATTCGGTTCCCAGTCTCAACCTGCCGCTGCTCTCATGTGACAAACGCAGCTCGATTCAGCACACGTAGCCTTACGAACAACAAGGGAAAAAATGCAGCTATTAGTCAAACAAATATCCCCCCAACAGACGTGTTTGTTTCTAAGGTGCTTGTCAAAACAGGTTGGAAAAGATGACACACACAGCGGCACCCACGGCGTCGGAACAGCCTCTGATGGTTCATCATCTTGTGGCCTTTGTCAGCCGTGCTGAGGGGACAGCTGAGCCGTGATTGGCAGGATAATGGAGCCACTTTATATTCAACCACAGAGGGTTTGGTTTTTTCCAATATCCAGGTGGTTTCATCATCTGTCGGCGCGCTCCGCCGGCTGTCAGCGGCGCCGCTGACAAGCTGAACTAATGAACCGACACCTGACCCTTTTTTTACCCTTGAGGTTTTCGAACTTTTCTGTTGGGCGTCGGTGACACCAGAGTGCAACTTCAGCTCGCTGCGCACAGAGTCCCACCACTGTCTCACACATGCTCACCAGCGTCCACTCGTCTCTGCTCAGCTCTACACAGTTTCGGTCAAGGGTGTCAAACTCAGAGGCCACGCATGACTCTGTTGGGCTGGACCAAGAAAATGCCTAAAAAGTCACTGCAGCATCGGACTAATTGGCTGTGTGATGTGTGAAAACCTTCCAAAAAGCAGAGCAGCCCCAAGTGAACAAATCAGGACGAGTTGTTACTTTAAGTTACTGAAAACAAGTCATTTTTGACTGCTTCATGTTGTGAGCTAGGTCGGACCCCCCGAGCGTACTGATTCTGGCCCACAGGCCGCATGTTTGACACCTGTTGCCTCGGTGGTTCTCACTGCGTTTGACCCCAACACGGGGCAGAGTCTTCATGGTTGAGAGGTGATGTTATTCATGCTGCTGGGCACACAGCAACATTTTTACCCCGATTACAGGGGTGAATAAAATGTTCTGTTGGTGTTGCAGGGCTCTAAAAGAAATGGTGAGCTCAGCCGATGGGAATGAAGTTATCGGAACCAACCCGTTGACGCCCCGCCAACAGCGTGTTGGCGACACGTTTTCAGCTCCCTTTCAAAGTTGGGAGAATCAGTACAAACATAGAATCTGGTCACAAATGCTCTCAACCAAGGAAAACCCCGCAAAAAAACTGAGTCGAGCCGAGACGAGCGCTTGTGGAAAAGCCCCGTTGTACTAAGCTCCTACCCCACTTGTAGCACTGTTGCTGATTTTACTTGACTATGCACTCCATCAAATAAATGAGCAGGAGAGACATTTCATAACAAAGCTGAGACTGGGCGTGTTTATTTCATTTTCACGTTGCTGCCATCCCTCATTCTCTGGGCTGAAACCCGCGCTGCCTGCTAAGTGTTTGTGCGTCCGTGTGCGCGGATTTCAGCGCGCGTTCTGACGTCTCTCAGAACTGCGCCGTTTAAATAATGGTTATTAATTATTGCTCGGACCCTGCCGGCCCCTTTTGTGTTTCCAAATATGGCTAACAGGATTTTGATTAATGGAATAGAAGGCGCACCGTGTCCTCCAGAAGAAAAAAAAACGGAGGTTTTCCTCCTCGCAGACGCTGGATCGCGTCGAGCCCCGCACCCACCTTCATATAAAGATCCCGTGAAATAAGCGAATCTCCCTGTCACGCAAGAAGAATTATTATTCCCCCCTCATATCGTCGCCTGCGCCGTAATTGGATACAATTTAACACCCGCGGCCCACGGGCATGTCGGCAGGCGCACTGCCTACTATTAGCTCGCCTCGCTTCGCCACCCTATCATTTGTCAGATCTGTGTTTGTGTGCTCCCGGTGCCTGAGTGCGTGCGCGCGCGTACGTACGTCTGTGTGTGTGTGTGTGTGTGTGTGTGTGTGTGTGTGTGTGTGTGTGTGTGTGTGTGTGTGTGTGTGTGTGTG
>JASSRZ010034546.1:30950-50378 GCA_032164315.1 Malacoctenus gilli | reverse complement strand
CACACACACACACACACACACACACACACACACACACACACACACACACACACACACACACACACACACACGTAAAAAGTTTTACGAAGTACCTGGGAGCAGATAAAACCTCAAAACAAAGCAGTTAGGCTGGTAGAAGAGTAGCTGTACAAAAATGAAGTTGTTGATTTAATTAGTGAATTTTCTTAGTATATTCCATTATCTGCTTAACTAGCAAAACTTTACCCACCAGAGACACCACATTTCTCCATGTTTACAAGGTTTTAGCACAGATTTAGACCCTTGTCAAGTCCAAGCCAGCGACCTCACATTGCCGCAGCTTTCACCGCTCTGTGACGTCACTGGGAGGGGCCAAATGTCCATCAGACCAAGCGAGAGGGGGCGGCAGAGAGCCGCCCCTCCAGGCCGGTGCTGTATAGTTTTTTAAACACAGCCTTCATGCTCCTGCTTCCCAAAAGAAGTGACGTGTTGGGAAATCCCGTCCATTAACTGCAGCCCTGTAATTCTGGTGGCGTGCGTTGAAGTGAGGTGGACACTATACGTCTAAATTGAGACGGAGCACAGCCACCTCTCCACCGACGGCCTCCATCGGATGTTTTTCCCCTCCCCGCGCCCTCCGTCAGTCGCCTTCGCCCTGCCGTCCCGCCGCCTCGTGACTTCGACCAAGCTGGTGGTGGAGGTCAGCCAAAGCAGTCATTATTAGGACAGCTCAATCCTTGTTCTTCGACATCAAACAAGCGGATTTCAGTGAATTACAAAGGAGTCGAACAAGTAATGCGCAAAGAGTTTGGTCTGTCACTTCCTGATTTATGAGATATGAGGGAATTAGGAGGGTTAAAAGGGGTTAACGGTCCAGGATGGTCCACCGAGGTCAGGCTCTTCAGTCTGAGCTCCACCTTCAAGCTCAGGCTTCACGTTTGGGGATCTTTTTGGTCGTCTGTGCCACTCAGTCCCACCAATCCGATTCAACCTTATTTGTTCGCAGCCTGCGAGCTTCAAGAATTAGAACTGAAACGTTTCTCCGTCCTTCTGTCCTCCAAGGTGCTTTTCAGACCCCCCCCCCCACCCAAGTGTAAACGGCAGGTCCAAGGGTGTAAAACGCAAGCAGACGGCTGCTGCCTTTGAATGGTGTCTCTGTGTGATAGTAACTGTATCACTCTTAATTATGGCCAAAATGATCCGTTCCTGGGGTGGGGGACATAAATCAGGGTGTTTAACCCCCCCTCCCTCTCTCTCTCTCTCTCTCTCTCTCTCTTCCTCTTTTTGCCCCACTGTTTTACGATCCGCACATGAAAAAACACCCTGCACCCCTAGAAGTCCACCCCCACACCCGACAACCCCAGCGCCTCACCAAGACTAATATTGACGGTGATGAAAGTGCCAATTATGACGGCCGTCTGTTTCCGGATGAGTCTCTCTCTCGGTGTGCCTGCTCAGCTCGTGGCCTCGGTGGGGAAAAAAAAACGAGGATTCCAAAACGGGGGGGGGGGACCTGGTGGTCGGCGGCCCTTCCCACCGAAATAACGGGTCACCCGGCACCAACGGTGGCGGCTGGGTGAGGAGGGGTGGTGGGGTGTTTTAATGAGAGGCCAACGGCAGGAATGTACGGGCAGGTTTGTTTAGCCAAGCCCAGTGATCTGTTTTCCTAGTATCCCTATTATGGCAAAGCAACACAAACACACAGGGAGGCAAGAAAGGAGGAGAGGACCTGGAAAACAAGGATGGTTTCACTTCCCCTCATCCTCTCCCCTCCTTCTCCTCAGGCTGTTGCTGCTGCTTCGGTCCCTTTTACAAGATATAACTCTAGATTACATTAGCTGGCAAATCCAGTAACACTCGGGCGTGACATGACCCACTTCCACACGCAAACTGGTGTGTTTGAAGGGGGTCTGAACCTGTGGAGCTGGACCCCCCCACTCCCATGTCAAGCAGTCACCAGCCGGGGCACGGACCATGTGCGGACCATTAGCTTACAGCTGTTCCCGGTACTTCCTCCAGAATTTTCACAAGGAATTAGCTGTGGCTCTGTTACGGGTTGTTAGGCACAGCCAGGGGGCGGAGGGGGGGCCTGCGGAGGGCTAATGCCAGAGCCGAGGAAGTGTCATGGAGGGGAGAAACACAGGCGGTCTCAGGATATTGGGGCCTGATGGATGGAGGTCGGTGAAATGGCAGCCAGTGGGTCGTTGGAGGAAAGGTGGAGGAGCAGCGGGAGGAACAAGACTTCGTCGGAACATTTTCACTTTCTTTAATCAAGCAAATATTTTATTTTCTCTAAACTTAACTTGAACTTTTCTGACAGTTGTTTATGCAAACAGTATTTTTTCCAAATTACATTTTCTCTCTCCATGACTTCTTGAACCATATTTGTTGGAATATAGTTGATTTTATTGACTTCAAGAAATAAGACACAAAAGTTCAAAACTCGATCAAATATGAGATGTATCGTACTTCAAGTGCTCAGTTTAAGTCATCGAATTAGGTTTTTATTCAGACTTTTATTTAAACTCATACCAAATTCAATATTCATCTCTTCATATAAGAATTTGCTTTGATTCCTGTATATGTTTTGATTTCTTCATCTTTTTGTAAACATACATTCAAGACCCATCTAGTTATCTCTCCCTGCTGACAGTCTGATTGACACCTTGCTGTCTCCTCCTTCTCCATCGGCACTCTGACCAACACCCGTCCGCCATAAAGAGCCACGTCGCTGCCTGCGCCTGTTAAAAGCCTTTCCTGCTGTCATGTTCCAGCTCGGCTCTGGCTTAGTCCAGTGTTTTAAGCGTCCCGATTCCCCCCCGGTCCAAGTCGGCTCTCTCACGTTCCCGAAAGAGTATAAAAAGACAATAACACGGGCGGCCGCAGAGTCTGCAGCTTTTCCTCGTGTAAATATATCCCTGAACACATCTCTTCTCCGGCTGTCACCCACTCTGGAGGTCATGCATGTTTAGGTGTGCCCCGCATGTGCGAGATTCGAAATCTTCAAAGATAGTGGTTCCTCTCCACCAAAGGCCCCGATGCGGCACCTAGTAAAGGGAGCGCGATGCCGAGAAGCGATCGCAGGTTTCGGCGGGGGGGGGGGTTGCTTTTTTTTTATTGTTCTCATCTGCAAATGGTTTGGCTCGGAGATGCTCCAAGAGAATCTTTCAATTCCATAATGACAGCATCCCCAGCATCCCCAGACATACAATACAAGGCAGCATGTGTGTTTATGTATGCTGCCGATGAAAGCCAGGAACATGTTGTTAGGCCTGTTCTGAGAAGTGAACAAACTGAGGCTGGAAGGACTTTGGGGAAGGGGTGGGGGGTGGGGGGTAAATTGTCCATGAAAGATAAAACTGAAGAAGAGCAAACAAGAAGAGGAGTGAGGATTAATCACATCTGAAAGGAGTTTGGACACCGGGCTGGAGAGGAACCCAAATTTGAGGAGAGAAAGAGGAAAACACTGACCCAAACGTGTGTTCTTCTGGGAATTACAGCTTTCCACTTTGTTTTCCGGGCTCGTCTGCTACGATTTCACCGAGTTAGTTCAGAGTTGGGACAAGGTTGGAGTTGGTGTGGGGTTCAGGGGGAGAGTTCACATGAAGCTGATGATAATTCTTCGATTCCCCATCAGTGGAAATAATGATATTGATTTGACTAATTGACATCATTTGAGTCTGTCCCAGTTAGGATTTTACTGTACAGTTAGTTTGTGCTTCTAATTCGTTCAATGGGACTGGTTTGGATATTGTTGTGTGTCAACAACACATCTTGATACACTTTCGGTCAATTGTGCAAACAGGTGAATTAAAGTACAATCTTAAATTGAATTGTATGTTGCGTGTTCTAAGAACTTCTAAGTAATTCCTCTTTAAATTTCAATATGAGGTGGTTTTGTCAAGCAGTAGTGAAAGTGAAAGCTTCAAGCACAGAGAACCTCTGTTGCGTCCTGGTATCAAACATAAACCAGTGACGCCGTGCCTGGTTTAGCAAATACTAGTAGTACTAGTCTTAAGTGAAATCAAAAAGTTACGTCGACAATTTATCGAGAACAACACTGAGTAAAAGCATCAAAGATACCAGCTGTGATTGACAGGGGTTGATAGAATTCAAGCCCCGCCCTCGCGTGGAAACAAAGCCTCCAGAGGTGTAAATGGTAGCGGTGTTGTTCACACCTCAGCAAGTGATCAGGCTCACTGGGGTCTGCCCGAATGAGAGAGGGGAGTGTATCCGAGTCGATGCAACTTCACTGTATCCATGGTGTGTGTGTTGGTCAGCGTTCCCCCCCCCAGACCCCCGGACACAGAGCTCTAGTTGTGTCTCCTCCTCTTATCTGCTCCCAGTTAGCAACATCTTGAACGCTGTACTGCAGCATGCTCCCATGTCATAAAAACACAGGCCACTCCTCCTCGGCATACAACCCCCCCCCCCCTCGCCTTCGACTTTCTCCCTTTTGTTTGCCTGGCACTCCAGGCGGGAGATGTTTTCTTCTCACTTCGATGAAGCCCCACCGCCACGGAAAAAGCAGCATGTGTTCAGCCGCGTCCACACAGCCGTCAAATAGTTGAAGAGAAAGGGCCTTTCAATGGCATCATTTTCGTCTGTCTACCCCCCCCCCCGTCTATTTTTTTTATGTCTGCTCACGAGCGCGTGAAATACCTGAAGTGCCTCAGAACTCCGTTTTCCACGGAGCATCTCCTCCTCAGAGCGCCCGCCACTTCGAGGCTCCTAGAAGCTCCGTCTCTCCAGCCTGAGCCGCAGCTCCGGCGTCCCAGTTAGCAGTGGTCCCTTTGATCAGGGAGACGTACCGCAGCCTAGCGGGTGATGACAATTAACGTGAGTTTCTGGCCCTGAACGCGATCGAATCCATCACACAGAACGTGAGCGTGACACGTCGATAAATAACTGTCCTCCCCGTGCTCTGTCTTCGCTCCATCCTGCGCTACAAAGCAGGGACGGTGTCGCGCTCTGAGCGGATGTGACGTCATGTAGCCGATTGGTTGGAGGTGAAGCGGAGGCCTCATGGTTTGACTGATGTCGCACCGCCTTAAACTTCTGAGCCACCATCAATTCTCATCTTCCCCCCTCCAAATTTGTCTTTTTTTTTTTCCCCAGAGCCTCCTGTCCGTCCACGACACAGTCGCCCTGAAGAGCTTCGACCCAGAACTACCTCCACTGCCTGAAGACATCGACGACGAGGAGGACTCGGTGAAAATCATCAGGCTGGTCAAAAACAAGGAGCCCCTCGTGAGTCCCCCTCGCTGGTCGCGTTCATTGGTTGATCTGTGTGGAGTAGCTTTTTTTGTGTATTCTTCTCTGGGAGCGGTTTCCACCAGAGCAGATGTAAGTGCACCAAAATACGGATGGAACTTAAAGTAAAGGGGGTAGTGAGGACAGACTGTGGTCCAAACCACCTCCAGAGGTGGTCAGGGATCCATCGCCGCCACATGAGACATCAGCCTGAGTGCAATAGCATCGCGAGTGCACGCACGGGGAGGCGGGGGGGGTTGGTATGTAATTGCAGCAACTTAGCAAACAAGCGGCCATTATCCGGCTTCGCCTCGAGCTGGAATCAAAGCGGCTGTATACGCGAGCATTCTTCGGACACGAAGTGAAAAACCAAGGGTCCTGCAGGAGCGGCGGCGGGTTCGATTTCTGTCAGCCAGTAGTACAGGCAGAGGGAAACGATGGTCCGGCATCTGCCGCCGTGTTTCCGAATCCTCGTCTCACCTCCAGCATCAAAGGCAGGGCGCCCGCACGCCACAAGCTGAACCAATACCATACATGCTTCTGCGGTGCCCGTCTGTGGGAACCCAACCCACAACCTTGAAGTTGTAAGCGCACCAGAGGCGACCACAATTGCCCCGCTCTGGGGCCCGGTGTATTTCGGGCCAGTCTGGGTCTCGGTGTCTGCGCGCGGCTCCCTCGTCTATCCTGGTCAGTGGCGCTCTCTCATTGCCTCGCCATGTCCGTGCTGCTCAGACGTGTGTCCCAGACGTCAACAACAGCTGCCCATCCGTCGTCCTTAATGTCTCGGTGCCCCGGCACTACTCGTCCAACCCCTCTTGTGCACCCTCCATTCTGGCCATTCCGGGGGGGGGGGGGTCCTGTTTGGCAATTGACCCCGCCGAACCCAAAACCGAAGGCTGGGTTTAGTTGCATCACACACTTCTCTCGCTCATAATTGCCCCCATTGGCATTCCTCTGCCCCCACCCCCCCAACTGGTGACCTCGTTGTCCCGCGGCACGTAAACACTCGGCTGCTCAATGGCCCACCACAGGTCTATCCTCACGTCACTTTGTTGCGTGCACCGGACATGTCCCACCTCTATTTTCACTTTTTGCGGTTTAGCCCCCCTCTTGATCACCATCTTGGCTCCGGGTCCCCCTTGCTACGCCCCCCGGGGGCAGCTGGAGAACAACACACCTAACACCATATTTGGACTCCTGCCTCCTTTGCATGTTTTTCGGAGGAACCCTATCTCCCTCACGACACTCGTTGTGGCGGACACTTCCTGCTGCGGCGACGCCCCCCCCCCCCCCACTCCAACCCTCACCCTTCCATGGCTAAGTGCGGGATTGCGTTTCCTGCAGCCATAATGCAATTTACACGCTGCCCGCGGTCAGCTCCGGCATTGTTTCATTACACGACTGGACGCCATTCCGTCTCAGAAGCCCAGCTCTCCCCGAGAGCACCTGAAAACGCACGCTTACAACGTGTGATATTGTCCGTGGTTGCACAAGATTGGAGGTGTTAATTACGCCGTGCCGTAGCATAGCGTAGCGTAGTGGCTCTGGTCAGGGTTTTACGAGTTTAGGGCGTTATTGTCCGCTTCCAAGCGTCTGTTTGGAGGAGGTTCAGTGGCGGGGTCAGCGCGGGGTCAGTTTTATATATATAAAAGAAAACAAACTGCAACTTAGACGAGTTTTTTTATTTGCCGCGCTTCTCTAAATATGACATTTCAACAGCATCACCGCAATGTTGCTGCTCGGTTTTCCACCAGTGGATTTAATTACAGTCACTCCCTGCAGGCTTTGAAGCCAAACAGCCTCCGCTTTTAGCTTCAGCTCTTTTTTTTTTCCTGCAGCAGGAAATCAGGCGGCCGTGACGTCCCACCTTGCGTGTGACACAAAACGCACCTCTTTCGTCCAGGTAGGACGTGAACCTCCAGCTGATCCCACAGCAGAGAGAGAGGGCGGAGGGGAGGGGAGGCAACAAGAAGTAAAGCTGTCGTGGACGTCTGGCCAGAGAGTTTTTTATTTCGTGTGGTGTCTGGTGGCCCACGGGGAGCAGCTGCTGACCCCTAATCCCCCCACGGCTGTATTTTAGGCGCTGTTGCGCGGCATGGATCCCAGCGGGGGGGGGGGGGGGTGCGAGTTTTTAATGTGAAAAACAAAGAGCAGCGTGGGATTGCGTTATGGGCGTCAGGAAAGAAAAAAGGGGCCAAATGAAGATTAGAATGAGACGGCGCCCAGTCTGGACAAGCGGGAGGAATGTCCTCTATCATTCCATCCTCACGCCTTCAGTGGGGACGCCTCCCCCTGCTCCTCCTCCTCTGTCCACTCTGTGTCCAGTAGAGGATGAATTAACCCCTCAAGGGTCCCGCTTGCACTCATCAAGTGGTTCTCGTGGGAATTGAGGCGAAGCGCTGCGTCAGGTCAAACTTTGCTGCAGTGGTCCGCATGCACCCCCCCCTTGCCCAACCCCCTGCAAAGCTGTGGGGCCTCTTCAGCAGAGATTTATGTCTCTAGTTCGTCTTCATTCCTCGTCTGATTTATCTGCACAAACTTCCGATTGGTCAGCTCAGGGTGCATTTGTGATCCATGGAAGCGGTTGCCATAGGTTACTTGCGTTCGTGGGATATCCTCCCTGGGAGGCGGTCCCCCAACTGACTGGTTTTCCACATAAACTAGTCAAGGTTTTAATTGACAACCTCCACACGCACCCAATGTGCAGAGCAGGGTGCTGACCTTGTCGTCACATCATCCCCTGCAGAGGTGAAGTGGCTCGGTTCCCTGTGATGGCGATGAAAGCGCTCCACGTTCCTCCTCTCTGCGGTGGAACTGACCCCCGAAGAGTTGTTCCCGTTAGGAGGTGGCTGGCAGGTTCGGAGGCTTGCCGGTGAAGTCACAGCCGTTCCGTGAAGGCCTTTTTTCTAATTGGGAGGCGGCCACATTCGCCGCCGCACCAAATTGATTTGGATGTGCCCTTTAACTCGCAATTTCAGATAATCAGCCTGAAATCCTCCAACTTGACATCATTACGACAGGGGTTGCACAATGGCTCATTTCCCCGCCGGCTCCCCTTACCTTCTCCTGTTCCCCCCCTCTCACTCCTTCCTCAGCTCGGGCCCAGAAACCCCAGCCGGGCCTGCAGTGAGCACGCTGGCCTGCGTCCCTCTGATTCATCCATTAGCCTAATTGTGATTAGTTGCATGGATTGTGTTCGGTAGCGCTGATTAATAGCGAGTGTTGCTCCGAGCGTGACTTCATGCCACATTGCAGTGAGACGGTAAAAGCTGGGCCTTCCTGGACGACCTCTCTTCTCTTTACTCCTCCTCCTCTTCCTCCTCCTCCTGCACTCCCAGCTCTCCTGCTGCTCTTCCAAATGGCCTGACTTATTAGCACAAGTGTCGGGTCGATGAAATAATTAGGTTTGGAGAGCGGCACAAATACGCACACACCTACACACACACCTACACACACACCTACACACACACACACAAATACGCACACACCTACACACACACCTACACACACACACACACACACACACACACACACACACACACACACACACACACACACACACACACACACACACACGTATCAGCTCCACTGTGTCTTTTTTTATTGAAAGAATGTGTTGTTGTGGATGGGGCTCCTCAGTGGTGGTAGTGGGGGTCTGAACTGGAACACCGGAGGGAGCTGCATCAGGGCCGAGTTCCTGCAGCAGCTCAGCAGACACGCACTGTAAAAAAACAAAACAACTGCTCTGTTGGCAAGGAGGGAAAATTGGTCGCCATGGCAGCCACAACTTCACTGTAAAAACTGCATCATTATCTAACTCAATGTTTTACATTGGTATAATCTGTCATTTTCAGATAGTTTTTGTTATCAACAAAACCAACATAATGAACATGTTGCTGTCATTTCATTATTTTTGATTCGACTTAAACATATAATTTGTGAGTTGTAATTGTACAAAAATATCCAATATCAGACATTTATAACCTAATTATTTCAATTCTATGGTTTCCAAACCTCCTAAATCCAGCTTAAAGTATCTATTAATGATGAATATTAAACTCTATGGGTCTGTTTTTCTTTTTATTGTCGAGATAAATGGTCCCCAACATTTTTCTACCGCGCATTTAACGGACTGCCTCTGGTGATGAAGAGCTGAACTGCAGATAGACTCACAGGAGGATAAAATGCTCCAGGATCCACCAGTATTACATAATCCATGGCCCCCTCGCCAAAATAAGAGTCTCAAAGCAGATCCAGATGATGGTCTTTTGACCGTTTACAGTCCTTTATTTCTTATGAATGACTGCAACATCGAGCTGACGTCCGGCATTGAGCTGCCTCTTGCCTCCATGGCGTGCCTGACCGTGTCTACAACGTGAGAACATCGGCGGGCAGATCTGCTCCTCTCGTTTGGAGAAGCTGGTGACGCAGATGCAAATAGCAGACGACAAGGCCGACGGCCCCTCCTCCGATTCCCCTGTCGATCGGAGGATCAGAGGCTCGGTGAGTCCCGGCGCCGTCAGAGCACCATTTGACCCCAACTTCGACCTCTCATTGCTGCGATTTAGATGCGATTCCGACTTGTCCCTCTCTCCTTCGCGGATCGCGCTTGAATCCCCCCGTCTGCCATGCCAGACCACATCATGTCCTGCCTGGCACCGGCAAGGACTAAATGGAAGGCAGAGGAGGGACCAGCGTGAAGGGGGCCCGAGGGGCCCACCGGATCCTGCCGGGTTGGCTGGACTTCTCATCAGGGAGCCACAAATAGCTCGAGAGGCGGTGGTACAGAGCAAAGATGATACGTCCGACGTTGTTATTGTCTGAGCGCCAACTGCATGATTGATGGATTGATGGGATTTTCTCGACATATTAAGCAAGATGATAATTGCGACAGGACGGCAGGAGGCGCTCGCAATCGATTGGGTCGTGACGTCATTGTCTGTTGTTTTTTCCGTGAGCGGCGGCTGGAACGAGTTGCTGGCAAGTCGACATGCCATGCTTTTCTCATCTGCAGACGGCGGGTGCTTCCTCTCCCTTGTCCGCCTCCCGACACAATCGGGAAACTCAGACAGCGGTCGCTTCGCCAGCCAGCGTACGCAGCTAGGAATGCACACAAAAACGTGTTTACATACAAGCGCAGCTCGAACTTGGGAGAAGGATGTGCACGTGTGACCGATGGAGCAGCATGTCCCGTTCCCGCATGTTTACATCGACGCTGGCCGGGAATTAATGAAGCAGCTAATGAGATTAGGCAGACAGCGCACACATGTTAGCGCTTTAACCGCGTGCTTTAAAAGAAATGCGTCTCTGGCATGATGGATTAGGCCGCAGTGTCGTCAAGGGGGCAGTGAGCGATGATGGAGGGCGCGTCTGATGCTGGAGGCTGTGCTTCGCCAGGTTGAGGGGTCAAACTGTTGTCTGTGCATCAACTTTAGCTTTTCTTTGATGCAGATGTTTGGCTTTTACAAGGTCCAGAAGGACCGAAAATAAAGAATAATGTAGAAGATGGTTCCCATCACTGTCTGCTGTTGCTATGGTAGCAGGTGACAGCAAGTTTAGAGAATCAGATCACAAAGTTTACAGTTACCAGATAAATAAATAAACCAAATTGAACAGTTTGGGGTTTTTAGATTTATGATAAAGTTGAATATCAAATCAAATTCAAAGATTTGATGTAAAACTGACTGTTTTTTTTGAGTCTGATGAAAAACTTTGTGATGAAGTTGAAATATCAACGTTACCAAATTTAAAACAATCAAGCTAAATCTTCAAAATAGTTAAAAGTTCGAAGCAAATTTTCAAGGACCGAAAGATAACGGAGTGTGTAGTTGTGCAGCAATGAATCCGAATTACCTTTCTACCAGTGTATTCTCAAGGCAGAGAAGGGGATTGTGGGTAATGTAGGCCCAGAAACAAATTCTGCAATGTCCTTTAAATTCATTGCAGTGCTTGAAAGCTAACAGTGAGCGGCTCTGGGAGATTCCACCCGGGCTCCATGTCGTGTCTGCATGCTTTTGGTGGGACGGCAGCGGGTGCGACGCCCCTGCAGCCTGTTTGAGCTGTGAGGGTGCCAACAAGCCCCCCCAGAGCCACATGTAAGGCGTTCAAAGATCCTTATCTTACAGTTGACCCCCCCCCCCCCAAAAGGAGAACCCGTCCCTTTGCATCCAGTGACATACTCAACATCTTACGCACGCACGCACGCACGCACGCACACAAACACCCCCCCCACCCCCACCCTCCGGCAACTAAGACTCTCCTTCCTCAGTCGCAAGGAGCCAGCGAACGCAGGGGCTGAATGGTAGGCATTGTTGGCCCTGTGTTGGTGGTGGTGGTGGGGGGGCACCTTGGTGGGCCCGCCTCTGGGCCTGGCTGTTGGAAATGAGAAGTGACATGTGAAAGTGGTGTTTTTCTAATGCGGGATAACTGCGGGGAAAATGCCAAGCAATGCCAGTGCAGAGATAGAAGCTCTTTGTGGGCACACACGCATACACGTGCACGCACACATGCACGCACGCGCATGCACACATGCGCGGCGTCTGATGACTAAACATCTGGCAATGTCCGGCTCATAGCAAGGAGACGCCAATTCCACCCAGTGAATCACGGCACTGTCCTGCGCCGCACCTTGTGCCAACCTATGTTGAAAGGAAGACGCAGGGCAAGGCGAGAGAGACCCCCCTCCCTCCATTTCAGGGACAGGTACATGCACCCAAGTTGTGCCTCCACCTGTCCAAAGTCCTAAATGTGGGCTGCCGCTAAGTGTGTTTTCACAGTATCTGGCTAATGATTCGCGCTAACATTAATTTCTGAAGAAGGGAGGATGGGGGGGGGGGAAAGGAAAGAGGGGGATGGAGGGAAGACAAATGAAGGGAAAGCGTCCTGTCAGCCAAGTGCCTCTGCATTGCGTTACCGGGCAGTCCTCTCCTGGAAGCCCTCCCGCTCGCCCGTAATTGTCATAATAAGGCCCGGCAATTTTCCTTTTTTTTAGTTTCTTCCTCTCGGCGTACTTGTTAATTACTGCCAGCGGGTCAAGAAGGAGGTTAAAGAAATAAAACGGGGGAAATTCGAGCCTGTTTTAGTGCCGGGACACAGACTGGGAAATGATGGCCAATGTGCCTGAACCGGAGTTATTTTTGCCTCCTTGCTTCTTTGTAGCTGTGAGTTCCCGGCAGCTTGATAAGAATCTTTCTTCACAGCATTTTCCGTAGCTGCTTCGGTCACGATTTCACTAAACTCCTGTTCACACCCAGGAAGTAGGAGAAAAGCCTTTATCATGAGAAACATGCAAAAAATTCATAAACACGTCAGCTCGAAGCGTCACGCGTGTTATCGTCAGGTAAAGGTCAGGCGACACGCTCCGACACCACAACATGATTGGAGGCGATGGCGTCCGAGGAGGCCTGCTCGCTGCCCCAACCCGGCCCCACATCTGGCATATGGACCCGCCGGCATGTGTTTCCAGTACACCCGTATTTATCCCCCCTAAACAGGCCAGTCAACACAGCAGCCCGCATGAGTTTATTGTCGCCGTTACACCCTTCGCCGCTAAGTGACGTGATGTCAAAACACGTCGGGCCGCTCAGGCCCGCACCGTCGACGTTTGTTTTCCCCCTGTCGCTCTTGATACGCAGGGTGAAATAATGTTTGTCAAATGCGGCGGCGCTCAGGGCCCCAAGTTTCACCCCCGCCGGTGTTTGGAGCGCTCGTTACGGCCGTGTTTGACACGCGGCGCTCCGCTTGTTTTCCCTGGCATGCTGGGAGTGTGCGGTGCGGGGTCTCATGTAAGCAGACATACACCCCCCCCCCCCCTCGCTCTCTGAAGCGGGGGCCCTCACCAGACCTGGGGCCCCTGCTGGCAGGCCCATCCCCGGGGCTGGGCCAACTGCTCTCATCATTTGTACAGTGGGGAGCAGCCAAGCTTCCATCATGTCATCCATCCATCCAGCCAATCAGCCAGGTGGCACGCTAATTGCACCGTAAATACTCGGACCACCAGACACCCGTGGAGGCCCGGCGGGAGGCCATCAGAGCGTGATGAGAAATCCACCGCTTGCTCCCGCTGCCTTATCTGCGGAAGGTTTCATGGCACCGCCGCACCGCTGACAGCTCGCTGGACAATCTCGCCGTTCCCACTAATAAACACACGCACTGATATGCAGGGAGAGGGAGGGGGATCCAGGTTTCAGTCCCCACCTCCCCCCTCACGCGAATGAGGTGCGAGCCATTTGTCATCACGTACTTAACGCGGCTGCCATGTCCACGCAGCAGCGGCTTCGCATACAGACTGGCGTCGCTCCGCTCTTCTCTGATGGCGGGAGCACGCCGCCACTCAGGCCCGGACCAACAATAACAATCAGCGCGTGGAGTGCTGCGAGCTGTGGCTGCATACGGAGCTGATCGGGTCAGGAGCCCGCCGCTCTGGGATCACCTTACTGATGACTAATTGACTGCAGCTAGAAGGCTGTCCTCAGGCCAAGGTGACCCCCCCCCACTTCCCTGTGGTATTTCAGGCCTTTGCTCTGCTTTTTCGAAGTTTAGCTTTGAGTCTATTTTTACCCTTGTCTGGACGGCGAGAGTAAGGGTGCTGGATGACAACGGAGATAAGATCGCAGCCTTCAGACGCTCGCAGAAAGCGCAGCGTGTGCACGAGGGTGGGTGACGGGAAACCTGGCAGTGGAAAAGGCGAGAGTGATCTTGTTGGGCTCTCTCACGGCGGGATTGAATATCTGCACCTTTTAGAATGTTTTACGTCTCAAGATCAGCGGAGTCAATCTCGTTTGGAGACGTTTTTCTTCTGATTTTTTTGTTTTACCTCTTGACATCATCTTTCTCGTGTGGCACAAACCGAAACATACGAAGAAGTGTTCGGCATTTCACTCAAACGTCCATGAAGAGATGCAGCAATCGAATAAACACGGCAATCAAACTGGAGTTACGCCCATTTCTTAAAATGAGCCCTCTGTCCAAGGAAACAGCCGTACGGCTCAATTCTCTCTGTCTTGACACAATTCAGGTGATTGTGTCTCACATGGAGGGTGTTGACATATTTGATGTCCTGTTAGGACCCCCTACTGTCTCTCCCCGTTGCTCTGGAGCCCCCCGATGGTTCCACTGTGCCTCACCAGTGATGGCTATTGTAGCAAACGTCCATCGGGCTCCCAGACCATCCGGCCTGGACCACGTGCTGCAGTTTGTCCCGACTCCGGGTTGAACGGCACACCATGCCTGGTGTACGAAAAACACTTGCCTGCACATGCTGCCACTCAAGCGTGCATGTGCTTTGACAGGATGCCCCCCTGCCCCCCCCTCTCATCCCTCAAACTTCCTGCCGCCGTTTCCACCCTCTCAATGGCTTCCATGTGGCAGCGGGCGATGAAGGCTCGACATAAACCCTTACCGTCAGCCCGCGCTAATGCTTCGCCGCTGCAGCAGGAAGCCCATCTCAGCGCTCGAGGGTTTTTACCAACCTTGATTCTTAGCGCCCCCCCCCCCAACACACACACTTCTACCGGAGCTTATTTAGGTTCCAGCGAGGACTGTTTATATATTTGTTTAACAGAGCAGGCTATCCTCATTAGCAGCCATGCATGACTGGACGCCGGAAATAGCGGCCACCGGGTATCGCTGCACAGGCAAAGGTGCTGCCGAGTTCAGGGGGGGACTTCGTTTTCCAGCTACCTCTCACTGCTTCCAAGGCTCCACGTGGGGCCTCCAGAGCGACCGATTAAGTGAACCTGGGAGGGGGGGGGGTCGACTGTAGGTGGTGAGAAAGGTGAGGAAAGGGGAGAGCTGCAGTGTGGGAAGGGGGGAGACAAGGGAGAGGAGGAGGGGGACCAGAGGGTGGGAAAACCACAAAAAGGAGGACATGAATATGTGAGTTGTTGTTTAGTCCAGCAGCTTGAGCGACTTCTGTCTGAGAAAAGGTTCTCAGCCGCATCCCAACATCCCAGTCAGACCCTCGTTTTTTCGGCCCCGTGTCTGGAATATCGAGGCTGTTTTCACTTGTTCCACCGGCTAATTTTATGGCTGCCTGCAAGCCAAAAACACCTAATATTCAATATTTTCAACTTGTTTTTATTCCACCGCGTGACGCGCGCCTCAGATGACGCCATTGTTTGTCGAAACCCCCCCCCGACTGATGAAATGCATCATCATGCGCCCAATTGCATGTGCGAAAAGACAAAATTACACCACGTCCAGCTTTGGAGGAGCACAATTAATAAAGATTGTTTTTGGGGGGTTTTTCAGCACAAAGTCGGCAAAAAGTTAAACTAAAACAACAGACACCAAAACTATTTTTCCCCCCCCGGGAATGTTTTTTTTCCCCAAGAAACGCTGTAATTAATAAATTGTTAGCACAAAGATTAAGAGGATAAAATGGGCTCAATGAGAAGTTTATTTGTCCTTGTGATACAAAACAGTTAGTTTTTTTGTGTTGATTATTTATTATTTTTGTAATATTAAAAAAAAAATTGCAATAAAACAAGAAACACAATTTTAAATGTTTTTTTCTAGAGGTTCGGAGTCAAAACTTGCTGAAAACTTATGTTTTAAAATTTTACAAATTTTACAATTTACAAATACAAAAAAAATGTGACTTTGGGAGTTTTTTAAGTTACCTTTTTTTAAAAAAATTAATTAATTTTACTGATAAATCTTGAATATGCAGAGTTTCTAAGCATCCTGAAAAAAGAAAGTAGGGATTGACCAAATTTCCCACTCCGAGAGATTATATGGAAAGTGAGTGGAGTCACTGGAGTGAAGAAGGGAAGAAGTCCCGGACAGACTTTGTGTTTTTTCATGAAGAAGTATCAGAACTCTGGTTCATTTTCTGCAGAATAAGACCTTTTGGCTAAGCTTCGTTCGCGTAAACGCCGGGAACTTAACAACCTGCCGTGGGTGCGGTTAAACCTGCTGAAACATTGCGGTGTGTACGTGGTGCAGTGTTCAGCCTGTGTGCCCCCCCCCCCCCCTTCCAGAAAAGCCGACGCGGAACATCAACCCCGATTCTTGTTTGTTTTCATTGACCCGCTGTTTTATTTATCAGTCTGAAGTCAGACTTTTCATCTTGTCTCTGCTGTTTTTTTCCTTTTCACCTCAAACTGGTGTTATCCCCCTCCCCCCGAGAAAGACGGCGTTGCGTGTCTCCAGTAAAATAAAACCCTTGTGAAAACAGACCCAGTGTTGTGCTTTTTGCCTCTGTCCATGTTTGTCCCCCGTCGCTGCTTTATCTCTCTTCATCTCTCATCCTCTCTCTTTACTTTACACTTTCTTCTCATGCGTTCACTCACTAAGATGCTCACTCGCACCCACTCTCTGTCCTCCCTCCCCTCCCCTCGCCTCTGGTCTTTCACTTAACCTTCTGCTGCGTCTCACCCGTATAGCTGCTGGAGCATTTTGGCTCCTGCTCGACCAGCTCGCTCTTATCAGACAAAGCCCGTTTGGCTACTGTATCAGTGCCGGGTTCAGCCCAAGGCGAGCCTGATTAGGCAACCAGCCCCCACCCCACACCCCCTCCTCACATTTGCTCCATGATTAGAGTTCAGTGGGTCAGATCAGATCGCCTCAATATTAAGACGTTAGAGGGACAAGGCAGGTGTACACCGAAGTAGTTGGTTGGGTTGCTAAAAGTGTAAAAACTCGGTGGTTGGAGTGCAGATAAAAGCGTCCCCCCAGGAACGTCAGTCATCCCACTCATCCGTACAGGCTCCCCCGTAATCGCCGCCGGCTGCAGTAGTCGTAAAAGCGGTCGTCGGGAAAAACGGCGTCGGCGCTTTCAGCGTATGATTCGAGCCACATGTGTCGAGACGTGGTCCCTGTCCAGCTGAGTCCATAGATAGCTGCGGATGCGTGGCGTGGCGAGTGTCTGTGGAGGCTGTGCAGACGCCCCCCCCCCAAAACCAAGGCCGTCCCCCTCTTCTGTTTGGTTAGCCTTTTTTTTACCCCTCAACTGCCACCAGCCACCAGGCCCTCCCCCCCTCAAGAGACACAATAAAAACATTGATCACGTAACACATAAAAAAAGGAAGGGGGAAAGAAAGTGGTGGTGGGGAGTTAATGACCACATGTCTGAGAAGTCCTGCGGGGTTTCCTGCAGATTTCCCATCACACCCTGCTGACTGTCACAGTGTCGCGCGCCGCAGCACTCTCTTCTCCCAGACGCTCGCTCACACTGGTCCCCGCCGCCCGGCCCGTGAGGATGTTGCATCACGCGCAGCTGCTTTAAGTCATGCTGGTGAGGGGACGTGCGACCCACCACACCGGCAGGGGGGGGGGGAATGGACTCCGACGGTTCCTTTCTCCCCCCGTGCTGACCCACCCCTCCGATTCTCTCCTCCCAAATCTTCTCAGGTTGCTTAATGCCGGGATCACACCAAAACACTCTGAAAAGACCAACACGTTTGATATGATCGCAAGCCCAAAGACTCGGGAAAGACTGGTATGGACTGCGGTCACAGACTGCAGATTACCACCTCAAACTTAACGATCGAGATGACGGGAGTGCACTGCGACTCCACTACGACTCATAAAGACTGTCAGCTGTTAGTCTGCGACTTTGAAAATCGGTAGGTGTGAGCCCGGCATCAGCCCAATTACTCAATTAGGGCCGCCTCTCGCTGTCGACCTCGTCATTGTCTTGCCCTGATGTCTGCCCCCCTTTCCACCCCCCCCCCCCAGGAGGCCAGGAGGAAACTGTTATTTTGGAGGAAAACCATTACGAGTAGGATAGGTCAAGTTGATACCTTAATGGCATCGCCAAAGTGGCACAAAGCAGAGACGCCTTTGATCTTGGAGGACCCCGTCAAAGGACACAACACAGGACATGTCTTGGGGTGAGGACGGCTGGGGAGATGATGGGAATAACAGCAAAAAATGGGGTGGAAGGAGGACTCGCCAGACAACGCATTCGTCTGGTGGGTTACTGGTACAAACGTAGCTTTTCTCAACTCCTGTTAAATTTTTAGCGGTTTATCTCTGCGCTATTTCTGCAGAAGTTACAGAATCGGGCGGTAAATACTCTTTGCAACTGCGTTCTTGGGTGTATCACTGTCAGGGCCAGTCGACTTGAGTACTGGCTTGCCCCACAAAGTGAGTTTGCACTCGATGAACTTGTTTTTGTGTTTCTTTCTCATCCTGACAAGCTGTAACCGAACCACACATCATTATCCACACCATGCCATGAATATGTACATAAAAATACCTCAAACACTCCACCCTGGCCCGTCTTGCTCCGTACAGCACCCGTAGATTTGTTCTGTCTTGTCATTGAAAGGACAACGCCGAGGATCTGTTTACCGCAGACAAAGACGCATACGCATTCTCCTCTGGAGAAGCCATCATAAATCCGCCGCTCTGGTAACAATGAGCGTCCTGTGAGCGGTTTGGAGTCCTTGAATTTCGGGTGCATACCTTTTCAAACTTTCAATGTGGGCCCACTGCAACCAGACATCTGAGCGATGCAGCAACTGGGACCGCCAGGGGAAGGGGGGAGAAGAGGAGCGAAAACACAGTCTAGTGTCATCCCCCCTGTTTTAATTGTTCTGTTCTGTATGTCATTTCTAGGGAGCAACAATACGGCAGGATGAACACACAGGAGCCATCCTCGTGGCCCGGATCATGAGAGGGGGAGCGGCTGACAGGAGCGGTCAGTGTCCTCTTTTGTGTGTGCTGACCAACGAGGCTTTGGTTCCCCTCTGATCGCCAACGCCGCCGTGACATTGAACGTCAGACTCAATGATCAAACAGCAGACGCGTCGTCACAGTGACGTTGTGCGCTCTCCTCCCAGGTCTGATCCACGTCGGCGATGAACTGAGGGAGGTCAACGGCATCCCGGTGGACGACAAGAAACCAGAGGAAATCATTCGGATTCTGGTGAGCCTGGCACTCGTGTGGGGGGGGGGGGGGGTGTCTCTCAAACATGGTAGGCATTCCTCAGACACCAGAAGCCTCCTGAGCACGGAATAGCTCTCAACACTACTCCCTTTTTACACCCCCCCGTACACATTCACACACTCTCTCAGTATCTGCCAAGTGGAGTCATCCAATCCTAATGACCCTCCTCCCCCTCTCATTGTTGGACAATTCGAACAGAGCTTCATGTTGTGTGACTCTGACTGGATTAGGTGCTTCGTAAAATATTAGACGGCTGTTTCCACCGCATCCACTCAATCTGTCTTGTGGGGGGGGGGGGG
>JASSRZ010034546.1:0-30940 GCA_032164315.1 Malacoctenus gilli | reverse complement strand
AATGTTTGTTGTCCCCCCCCCCCCCCCCTCATCCCCCGCCTCCCCTGCCGCTCAGGCGCAGTCTCAAGGAGCCATCACCTTCAAGGTCGTTCCCGGGGTCAAGGAAGAAGCGCCGGTCAAGGAGCACAAGGTAGGTTCCCAGCCCGGCCCCGACTGGGTTGTCATCCATCACCCTCAGAGGCAGTAGCTCCGCCCACTTCGTCACCTTTTGCGTTGGACGCGGGGAGGAAATGATGTACGTGCACCGTCGTACCAGCTCCCAAATGGTAATGGAAGAAAAATACAGTTACCAGGCCTCTGGTGGAGCCTGCGGCGGGTCACCAAAAGGTCAGAAACTCTAGCCGTGTCTTTCGGTTCGCGTTTGCTTTGCGAGAGAAAGCCAATCGCACCGTCCCACCAGAGGCGGCCTTTGTTTTCCCGACCGTCTGGTTTGTCCGATTCTTTTCATAACGCAAAACCTTTAGATGGATCCCCCCCCCCATAATCCCCAAGGTAGAAAGATTAAAATAAATTGTCCAAAAGTGTGTGCTTCACCTTCAAACAGATGCTCTGCATATTCCAGACGTGTTCAGAGCCAGCCTGTGCTGAGATGTACGAACTGGCTGTGCATATTCCAGACGTGTTCAGAGCCAGCCTGTGCTGAGATGCACGAACTCATCACTCACTGTCCCCACCTCCTCAACCAGCAGTCCGGCCTCCTCACCCGTTGGGGTGATGATGCGCCATTTCTCAACTGCTCATCATTCAGCAGCACACTCAGGCTGGAGCCACTCTGGGAGGTTTTTAAGCGCCTGGGGTCGAAAGGCCGGTGGTCATCCTTCAAAACACAGAACACTCTGCGTTTTGTTTCCGTGGCGAAGAGCACCGATTGTCACTTGGCCATGTCGGTTGAACATGCGCAGCGCCACTGGTACGAGGAGCCCCGGGGAAGGAAACCAGGTCACGGTGGAGCCTGGATGGATGCGTGTGGAGGCTCCCAGAGAGTTTAGCAGCCAGAGCAGCTTTCAGGACCCAAACTAAACATCTCTCCTCAAACATAATTTCACTACATGGCACAAAGCACTCCCTAAATCAAGAGGACATTGAACAATTTAATCTCTCCCCCTCCCTCTCTCTGCCTCTTACTCACACACATACTTTCCTTCCTTCTCTCTTCTCTTTCCACATGGACCAAGGTGTCTTAAGAGTGATAACTCATCACGACAGAACCTCATTTGGACAGAAGACGCAGCAAAGGGGCTTTAGTTCCACGCTCTGCTGCCCAACAGGGGGAAAGAAAAAAGAAAAGATGTGGGAATTGGTTGGACTTTGTTTCCACTATGAACTCCAGTCTCCTCCGTGTTGATGAGGTGTGTATGGCGCTCACTGCCAAGGTGAATTACACCTCGAAGGAGAAAACAGATGCGCAGGTTCCCTCTTTAGACAGTCCTGACGTTAGCTTGTACGGAGATGTAGCAAACGTACAGGAAAGGGGTGGAAGGAGGTAGAGCCGGGCCAACGTCGGCTGGACGTCATAGCGACGGGGGCTTGGCTCCGCCCTCTCAGTGAGGGCGGGCTTGGCCCGCAGCAGGAACAGGTTTCGGCCCCTGATTGCCTTGACCTTTACACGGTAATTTGTCCGAATCCTCGGCGAAGCACCTTCTGTGTTTGGCGCGCTCTCCGCTTCACACTGCAGGCAGCAGACGGAAAGCTCACTGACAGCAAACCGTTGGCTTTTCCTGTTGTGTCCTCAATCCAGCTCTTTGTTTCGTTCCCTCCCTCTCTCCCTCCTCCTCCTCCTTCTCTTCTTCCTCCTTCTCCTCCCTCCTCTCGCTGCTGCTGCACATCCAGGTGTTCATGAGGGCGCTGTTCGACTACGACCCGAAGGATGACAAAGCCATCCCGTGCAAGGAGGCCGGGCTAGCCTTCCAGAAGGGCTCCATCCTGCAAGTCATGAGCCAAGATGACGCCACCTGGTGGCAGGCCAAGCACGAGGGCGACGCCAACCCCCGTGCCGGCCTGATTCCGTCCAAACAGTTCCAGGAGAGGTGAGTTGAGGGGGACCTTACCAAATGGGGCAAGGCCAGGCCGTCCGTCCCGCTGTCACACGGCCGTGAAGTACTCTCGCCCTCCTCTCCATTTGTTTCTCCCGTGCGCTGCCAGAAGCAGTCTGGATTTCCATGCGATGTCTGGATCGAAATGAGTAATGACAGAAAATGATAGCGCTGGTACTGGTCCACTTTGGACGGCAGGAGGATGGAAAAATCACACATCAGCGCCGGGCCTCCCGAGCCTCTGCATTGCACATCAAGTGCAGCGCAGGGGCTCGGGGAGGCCGGGGCAGCTTCCTGGCACCGCCCAATGAGGAGGAGAAAGAAAAACACGCTCAGCGAGACAAGGAGCACAGCGCAAACGAGAGGATTTGGGTTCAGCTTTGTCAACACCAAGATGTCACGTTTTTCTTCTTTTGCCTCCCCACTCATCCGTCTCGCTGCTTTCTCTCTCGCGGCCTCGACGGACTCTCCACGGCTCCTCTGTGGAGCAGCGGAGTGATTATTATTCCCAGAGGAGCCATTTAAGAGTGATGCTCTCTTCTCGTGCCCTCTCCTCCTCTGCTCATCTCCTCTCCTGCTCCTGTCTTCATTCAGGAGGCTGGCGATCCGGCGGCCCGTGGCCTCGCTCCTGCCCCAGCGGACCTCCAGCAGGCGATCATGTAAGTATTCACCTCAGGCAGAACGGAACCATGTTGGGAAAGTTATACGGGGACGCAAATCGAGGTGCGATGCAATGTGAGGAGCGAGTCGGGAATGAGCCACCCTCCCTCTCCCATCCTGTTTCGCTGCTCCATACTTGTCATCGAAGGAAGTGTGTCTGGATCCCCCCCCCCCCCAACCCCCTCCTTCCATTTCTGTCCATGCCATGCAGGAGCTTTTCTAGCGCTGTGACAGAGACGTGTCGCCCTCTGGAAAACATCTCCGGGGCCTCTCCGACACCTCCCGTCACCCAGCGACAAATTAACGATCTGATGCTCAAGATACATGTGTGATAGGAGCTCAGGGCTGCTCTGTAAAGCGCGTTAACCCACCCCTGCGTAATTACAACCTCACCTGCGATCGGTGCCAAACTGTGCAGCCACAGTAAGATGTGTCAGCAGAGCAGCGCTCTAACAAGCCAGGGCGCAAATGGCCGGGAGACGTGAGGGATTACAGGCAAATTACCGTTCTAAATCAAACGGAACGGAGAAACGCCGTAGGCTGAAAGTGTTTCACAGCAAAAGTTTCGGACGAGTCAGCCAGTACACTCAGCGGAGAGCCAATCCAAGGAGTGGGATGATAACACCGATGGCGAGCTGTAGTGGGACGCGGGCCACCGGCGGATACGCCAATCGTCGTCCTGCTCTGCGTCAAGCCATACAGCCGCTTGGGCGCCTGCTAGTTCAGCCACGTGGACGCTGGACAAGACTCAGGGGAGGGGCCACGCTCCCTCCAGGCCAGCTGTGCTTCTCGTTACGCACGTGCTAAAGCTAATGCTAACTCCTCACATTACAGAAGTCTAGAAAAAATTCATGATTGGTTTGCAAGAACAACTATATGGTCAACAAGTAGTTAGCAACAAATACCAGTGTATTAATTAGCTGTAATGAAAGCTGCTTCGAAATTCCACCACACCACGTTGGACTCTGAACATAAATCCAGTTCCTTATTTAAAGATCCATGCAGTGTGTTTGTAATCAGATGCGTAACCAAGCCACCGCTCAGCTCACTGATGGCAGTGGACCACCGAGCTGCAAGTTGAGTCGTCCATAAATGACTCCTAAATGAACATATTTCTCTTGTCAGCTGTGAGTATGTTGTCATTAACGCTCCGACGTCTTCACCTCCTTCCTTTTTGCCCGCCTCAAAGGAGAAAATCCATCCAGTGAGGTGGAGCCACCAACCGTCCCAATACCCCCCCTCACGCTGGGGCCTCGCTAACATGCAACTCAAGCGTGACAAGGAAGTTAATTAATAGTTTTAGCGGCAGCTGCCAAACAGCCCCCTTTGGCCCAGCACACAGCGAGTTGCAGGGCACCGACATACAGCGGTCCAGCTGGCGTGTGACCGTGTGTTACAACACGGCCGGGACAGGCGCAGGCCAAAGCCAACACGTTGCTGAGCCCGCCTCACTCACTTCGTCTTTATCTCCTGCCAGTCGCACACGTCTCCCCAGTCGGATCCACGCAACCACATATTAAAGCCCTCCTCTACAATGTATAACTTGTCTGCTGCCTCTCATTGCGCCCAAATACACAAACCCTCGGCTAAATACGCCGCCTGGCTTCGCGCCGCTCACACAATGACCCCATTGAACCTACCCCCCCCCCCCCCTGTTCTCACTGGCTGCGCTCCTTGCCAGAGATCACTGGTTTCAAGCGGACACGTCCATCTGGGCTACTTGTTTCGACGCGGTGGCGGTGGCAGCTGAGCTTTTTAATGTAACATGACTCTCCCAATATGCTGCTCTGCAATAAGCAACAGGCGCTATGCTGACCACCTCCAAACTTAGCATCGCGAGCTCCTTCACCTTCCAGCTCGGCAGCCCCGCCAGTGAATTATAGATGTTGTCATTTCCTGGTTATGTTCGACCGCATGTTGGCACATGCCGCTGCCGGATGCCCCCCCAAAAATAGCCTGCTAAAAAGGTTTTTTTTGTTGGGGTTTTTTTTTGTTGGTTTTTTCCCCCCCTATTTTCGACAGACAGTGCCGCTCTGTTCCTTCCTTCCTATTTCATTTTAATGGGCCTGTTCCTCCCATGAGTTATAGGATTTGTAACCCCCCCTCCTTGCTCTGTGCACAGAGAGGGCAGGTGTAAAATGTAGTCGGGAGCCCCCCCCCCCCCCCCCCAAAAGATCGCGCTTTTGAACTAGAGCGATCCTTTGTTTCTCCTGTCATGCCAGCTGCGAGGATTAGTGGCAGGAAGTCACGTGAGGCGTCGCCATGGGGGCTCCGACGACGAGCAGCGGCAACATTAGCAGCTCACTCTCTGTACATTCCTCACCTGCAGAAAAACCTCCACTGGGTTTGGAAAAGAAGAGGAGACGGCGAAGCCAGCGCGGTGAGGGGGGGGGGGGTTGCGCTCGGTAGCAGATGTGGGCCCCGTGGAGCAGTTGTGGCCTCGGTCGAAGGGGCGAAAGTGGAGGTAGACAAAGGTTTGGCTCGGTGGCCGTAAGCTACAACCCCTAATTGAATGATGCTGTGGAGCCCCTGGCTGTTTCTGAGAAGAGGACAGAGGTGTTGATTGAGGAAGGGAGGGAGGGGTGTCCTCTCTCTCTCTCTCTCTGTCTCTCTCTGTCTCTCTCTCTCTCTCTCTGCCCCTCTCTCTTTCTCTCTCTCTCTCTCTCTCTCTCTCTCTCTCTCTCTCTCTGTCTGTCTGTCTCTCTCTCTCTCTCTCTATGTCTGTCTGTCTGTCTGTCTCTCTCTCTCTCTCTCTCTCTCTCTCTCTCTCTCTCTCTCTCTCTCTCTCTCTCCCTCTTCTAGCCTAGGAGCTCCGTCGGCTGCAACAATATTGGTGTTGGCGAGGGGCTGCGGCGAGTGTTGCTTAACCGTGTCCATTTACGCCCAACATTTGCAAGATATAAATATTCCCCCCCGTCTCAGCGTCGCTCCCGCTGCTTCTGCGGACGCATTCCCCAAACTGATGCTGAATGTGCCACCAGCGGCAATGCGATCACATCAGTTCTTTTTCTTCTCCACACACACACATCGAACCTGGCATACCTGCCTCCTCCTCCCTCCTCCTGACCCTCTTCGTTTCCTCCAAACAGCTCCCCCTTCCATCAATGCCTGGCTCCCCTCCAGCTCCCCCATCTGCTCCGGGTGAACATCCTGATAGCGCCCTTTCCTACAGTGTGTCTGCTGCTCTGGCTGACATGCAAGCCTCTCCTATGTCTTGATTGTTTGGTTTGGTCTGCCGGCTGCCAAACACGTGGACGCACTTATCGCTCACCTTGGGGTCCCTCCACGCCCCCCCCCCCTCGCTGCATTATAGCCTCTCTAACTCGCTCCAGCGAAACCATTTTGAAATGCGCGCCCAGGATCGGCCGTAAGTGGCCCTGAACTCGACCGCTGAACAATTTAAACGTCCATTTCATTTTTAGGGGGTAAATACACAGGTGGAGATGCAGAAGCAGGGGGGAAAGGTCAATTTGAATTTCAGAGGAGACAAGCAGATAACTGAACTGAGACCACCCTTTGAGTTTGACAGAGTTGCTCATTTATCCCCCCCCCCCCCTTATTAAAACACTTGGCTCGTTGTTCCTGGTGATCTTCGGACTCCTAATGCAGAGCAGCTCCCCGCTCCGTCCCTCATTTTCCTGACTTTGAATAATCAGCTGAGTCGTCACGGGGCCAAAAGATGTGTGACACAGATTTACGTTTTTGTCATTCGGAAAATTCCGTGAAGAGTGAAAAAAACGAGAGCGGGAAAGAGAAAGTGACAGCGTCCAGTTTGTTGAAGGAGAAGGCCATGTGTGCACTGGCTCACTGCGAGGTGACATCAGCTCGTAACTCAAGGCTGTTTATAGGCTGCTGAATAATAGAGGGAGGGGAAGGGGGAGGGGGTGGTTCCCTTGTCATTTCTTCACTGGTAAGGAGACAGCTGAGACGCTGTCGGACACCTGTGCAGTGCAACCGCACTGATGCCGCGCCAGTTCAAACCCGGTGAAATTTCAGCGGAGACACAACAAAAATGAGGTCTCGGGTCCGCTTCAAGTTTATCTAGTTTTGTTTGCGCCTCATAACTGGAGCGAGTGCGCTAGCAGAGCTACATCCACATCCAGAGCCACATAGAAATCGACGTAAGGATGTCAGTGAATCTGGAGCCCACTTTAGTTGAAGTTTGTCGACCGAGTCGAAAGAGATCACTGCAGAGGTTGGCATTGTGGCAGCTCATCTGTACCATCGTCCAGATAACTTTGGAGACACAAACATCTAAAGTCAGCAAACTTTAGTCACTTGAACATGAAGGATATCATTCTTTTAATTTGATCATCAGTTACTTGTACCTGTTAACTCAGATTTGAACCAATAATTGTGTCTCCAACCACCTCAAATCTCCAATATTAGATCCCATGAGTAAAGTTAGCATAACATGCGTAGCGTCAGTGCTATTGAGACGGCCATAAGGGCCGTGATGCGTTTCACAGATGAGTTTCTCCGCGCGTCTCAGTGGACCTCCGTTCCTTGTGCCCGCGTGGACTTTCCTCTGCAGCGAGGGCCCGATGCCATCCTGTCTTTTCGCTCTCAATTCCGGTAAACGCTTTATGTGATCTGGCCAAGCTTTTTTGTTTACAAATTTTCTGATTGTCCCCCCTACCTCCCCCTGGGCTTTGTTGCAATGCCGTCATGTCCTCAGACCAGATTACCCAACATCACCACCCCCCTTCCCCTTTTTCAATTTTCAGTGTTCCCCTCAGCTCACCCTTTCTGTCATCCTCTGCGGTGAATCTTTGACATGTGGGCGACATGTGATACTGCCCCTAAGAATGTGTGCGTGTGTGTGTCTGTCCCACTGTTTCCAGTCAGGGGAGTCGGCCGCATCCAGCGAGGCTTCATAGCCGACTGGTTCCTGAGAATGTCTGCGAAGAGTCGGCAGCGGCGCGCTCCGCAAATGATAGGCTGGGCTGCCACTGCCGCTGCGGGCCTGGCCGTCCACATGCACGCGCGCACACACCTCAGATCATTAGTTCTGGTTGGTCTCTTCACTCGTGATGTTTCTCTGAGGCAGTTTGGGGAAGTTTTTTTCCCCCGATAGTCGATTACATTCTGCAGCATTATCTGCTGATGTTGCATCAGAACAGGAATGCAGGTGAATGAGGCCCTCAGGCAGCATCGCGCGTCAGATAGGCACCAGATCAAAGCCTTCCAGACTGTAATGAGGGCAGCAGCCGCTAAAATGCTTCCGATATCTGTACCAGTTCTCATGCCCCCCCCCCTCTTTTGTCCTCGCCCCGCTCACAATTACCTTGGTGCTGGTTCAGCTTAAAATGTCACATTACAGCAGGCGGCGGGCGTAGCGGGATGTCAGGACCCAACGCAACCTTTTTACACTGATCGGTCCCGACTGCTGTTTTTTATTGGTGATGACCGGCGAGGCGACGCGCCCCCGGGTGGCGGTGGCGGCGCCGTGGGAAGCGAGCGCCGCCATGGTAGAGAAGCGATGCGTGTGTTTCGATTTAACCCCGCTCGGCCCCCGAAATTCCAGCACATGCGAAGCATCCCTGAGAGCCTCCAAACGCACTGGAATCAACACAAACACATGTCTACCTCTGCTACCAATTTGATATCAGCGTCCTTCGGCTGTACATATGGAGTAAATTCACCGAACGCCCGCTCTTCAGAAAAACTGCTTGATGATAAAGGCTTCCTCTCAGATCTGCATCTTCTCTCCTCTGGATGCTTCTAAGCCTGTCTGTCTTTTTTCCTCTGTTAAGACACTCTGGATGCATCACAGACATACAGCACAGACTTTGTCACCCTAGGTAACCATGATGGACGTGTTTGTCTGTAGCGAGCAGAAGTAGCCACTGTTTTTTTCTAGAGTTGCGTGAAAGTTCTTCCTGTTTTGTTTCAGAATTTGAGGCTGACTGACTGTTTGTTTTCTCTTTCTCTCATTTTTTTGTCTTTTGCTTTGCCCTGTTAAAGACGATGTGGAGGTAGAGTTCGGTAGGTGTCCTCCCACCTCTCCCACCTCTCCCCCCACTCCTAGTCATCGCCTCAAACAGTCCGACATCCCCGCTCTAACTTTGGCTTCTGTTCATTTTTTTGCTTCTTTGGTGACGGGCAGCCGAAGAGATCGAAGGTACTGACGCCCTGTCTGGCATCACGCCCAACTCACGGGGTGTCCCTGACGGATTGCTAAACCATTCGTGATTGTCCCCCCCTCTATGTAATCTCTGTGTGTAATGTAAAGTGTGCCTCCCACCTCCGCTGCCCCCAAACGTCCAAGTTAATTGCCCATAATGAGCTCGTTGGCATCATCTAAAGACTCATCTCTGCTCAGCTTATTCAGAACGTCATCCATTGCGTGTGACCTCATCTTGCTCATAGCACTCATTTATTTCTTTAACATTCAACCATCCTGTATTGCAGTGGTTCATCGCCAGGGGTCCGCGGTTCTCTTGGGGGGTAGTTGGTGCCAAGGATCATGGTGGGCTTCAGAGCTTTGCCTGATTCTTAGTTGAGGAAAAAAAGAAAGAAAAAAAACACACTTTCTAAAGCAAACTCCTTGGTGCTTTTGTTTTGAAAGCTCACACTTGGTAAGTTGGTGATAATTGGTGTGTCTGAATGAGAGGGGGCCTCCAGGTGGAAACCACTGCTCATGGCAAAGGATGTTCTTGAGTGTTAACCTTTAATTCATTGATGCTTATTATCAGATTCAGTATCTTTTTCTGGAGTCTTGCAGGCCAACCACCAGAGTTGCTGATCTGCAACAACGTTTTCTTTCAATTTTGGTCCCAAATAAGAGACGTTTTGTATCAAAAGTTAAAAAATAACTTGAATAGAAGTGAATGTTGAACAACTTTTTTCCTTTAGGCCACTTTTTAGGAGTTTTTCTAGTCGCTCTGAGTTAATAGTTGATGGATCCATCAGAGTTTAGGTCATGACTGTGTGTTCCCGTGAATGTGTCACTCTTCCTCTCTGCTGGTCGCAGCAGCTCTGTGTTGCTGTATCTGTCTCCTCAGCATGATGTTGTGACTCTCTTCTGGCTTCTTTTCATCTTTTTTTCTCCCCCCTTCTCCCGTCTCCAGTGGACGTTGACTATAGTAGCGGATCCCACCTAGGTGAGACACTGTCTTCTCTTTCCTCCTGTCTTTCTCTCTCTCCTGATATAACAGTTAAAATCCCTTAACAAGCTCTCGAGCCCCCGTCCCGTCCTTCCCCGTTCAAAAATAGTGCCTGCCTTTTCTCCACATCGTGCATCCCTTTGAACTCTCGGACCGTTTTTAGGTACAACTCGGTTTGGACTCGGCCTCGCGCAGGAAAACACAAAGAGTGGTTCTGTAGTGGCTAGTAGTGAGTACGACGTGCTATTTCTGCTCGTGTGCTGACTGGGCTGAGTGTGCTGGCAGATCATGTCATGGATTTTACAGCATGTAGTTATCCTGTTCTGCCTCTGCTGTGGGTCCCAGGACATCTCCGAACACGGCGCTGGATGGATTTGGGTCAGAAAAACGTCTCCCTCTCTCTCTTTCTCTCTTTGCTTTGTCCCAGTGGGTCCGAGCCGAGGCCCGCTGCCCAGTTGATGTGGTCCCGGTCAGACTTAATGACAATTACGTTTGCCCAGTGTTTTGGCTCGGCGGCCCCTTTCCAAAGAGCTGCTTCCAATTTCCTGTCATGTCCAGAAAACGTTTCCCCACCATGTTTTTATTACCACTGTCATTTTCCCCCGACAAATCATAAGGTACGGTCCTGCCTGAGGACCACAGGCGGTTCTGCCTGGCTTCTAACGCAGACCTGTCAGACCCTCTCGCTCCCGGTAATCTCTCTGTCTCTCTCTCTTTCTCTCTATCTTTATCTCTCTTTCTCTTTCCCTCCCCCCCGTTCTCCATCCCATTCTGTCTCTATTCAGAGGTGGAGGTCAGGAGGTGAAATGGCCTCGCAGCGCTGCCTCACACATACACACTACGCCATCCCGCCGGGAGGTTTTCACAGGATCTCCAGCGCACACGCGAGTTTATAAATACTATGTTTGAAGCGTGTCTGCCAAGCCCAATCAGGGTCACTTCCCAGGGCCCGCCCGTGCCAACCCCACCCCCCCATACCTCCCGGTCCCCTATCAGGCTTGCCCTTGCCGTCACCCTGCCTCCACCATGAGGTCACTGACCTCAGCCTCTCCTCTTCCTCCTCAGTACCCAAACAACATCCAGCTCTGTAGCCAGTGAGCAGCATTTTTCGACTCCAGCAGGCCAGAACGAGATTGAAGAGAAACGAGAGAATCGAAGGAGAGGAAGAGAAAGAGAGAGAGAGGGAGAGAGAGTGAGCGAGAGAGAGAGAAGAGAGAGAGAGAGAGAGAGAGAAATTGTGAGTTATAATAACATCTTTTTTATGCGAAGAGTTGCTGCATGGCTTTTCAGCCTGTTGGATGTGGTTGTATGATTTAAAGTTGGCCCATCCCGAGAAGTTTGAAATCCTAGAACTTACAGATGCTTTTGCAATGCTACTGAGGTTGCATAGGGAAATGGAGGGGAGGGGAGGGAAGGGGAGGGGGGGGGGTTGGTGGGAGGAGGGCGGAGAAAGGGAGGTGGGGGGGCAGCCAGTTGTCCTCAGTTCTCGGTTTGTTTTCCCTTCATGCCTCTTTCAGTGATGCAACGTCTGTAAGCGCCACTGCCAACAGCAGTCCTGGAAGCGCTACTTGGGGGCGAGCGGATTCCTGCAGCTCGGGAGGCTGCAGGACTTCAGGGGCCAGCAAACGGCACAACACCCCCCCCCCCACACCCACCCTTCCAGGACACCTCACCACATGCCCTCCAAGGAAGCCTCGCTGAGTTCCATATCTGTCAGGAATGAAAGCCTTCACACTCCAGACACATTATATTTGTAGGTTTTTATAGGTCAACAAATCCTTTTAAACTGTTGGGAGCGAAGAGGAAGAGGAGGAGGAAGAAGACAGGATCATTATTCCAAGTTGGTGTCAATAAAGGGCTGAGCCAAACACACACATTTGTTTATATGTGCACAATCCACAAAAACACATGTTTTTAAGTTGAAGATTGCATAAATTCCAAAAGCCGATTTCAAATGAAAGCAAAGATGAAAGGACAGATGGATGGATGTATACACATGAGATTGATGGATGGATTGGTCAAAAAATGGACAGACAGGTCCACAAGGGTTGGCATGAGCCCCCTGGGCAGCAGGGACCCAGCTCCCCCATGAAGATCATCTCCTGACTGATCAAGTATAACTTAAGTCAAATCAAGTTAATTCAGACAAATGAGACAGAAAGTGGGAGGGATGGATAGATTGACTGACTGATAAATGAATAGAGACAAGTAGAGAGACAGATGGATGCTTGGAATGCTGAGTTGGTCAGTGGACCAACAAGTGACACAGAGGGGAAAGATGGACAATTAAAGGACGAACGGACAACTGTCCAAAGAGGCGCTGACTGACAGAGTGGAGGAACTGAACTGAAGTGGGGACGGAAAGATGGACGGAGCGCTTGGAAAAAGCCAAACTCCATTTCGGCTGAGCGAGCAGCGGGCTGGGATGTTCATCAGCCCTCCCTTCTCAATCTAATCACTGAAGGCATGGAGCAGAGTGGTGGGTTCCGCCCCATTTCACCAGCTGATGTGAGTTCATCCCAGCGCGGCCCCTGCTTGTTAACAAACCGGCGCTGGGACAACAGTTTGGACCCGGCGATTTTCTTCACACCAGCAAGAGTCCAAACACTTTGCTGGATGGTCTTTTAATGAGACACAATCTTGGGAATATCCAATGCTTGGACTGACCCCCGGAACAGGTCCCGTCCAATAAGAGACTTGGAAATCCGTCCCTCTCTGTGGCTTTGTAGTCCAGCATCTTGTCTGAACACAACACTGATGAGACAAACAGGGCAGCAGGCATTTAATAGCATCACTTTTGGCTCTCCGCGGCCCCCTCCTTCCCTCTTTTTTTCTCTTTGGCCTGTTGATCGCTACTTCAAGGACTTCAGCATGAGCAGAAGCGCTCGTGTGTGCCTGTGTCAGTGATTTTTTTTTTTGGTTTTTGCCAACACACAAGGCATCAGGCAGCATTTCGAGACGAGACATTCCTGAGCCCAAAGAGCTGTGGGATAAGACGGAGGGGAAAAACAAATAGCGTTTGACACAAATGGACCGCTCGCCGCCAAAGGTCTGTTCCGCTGCGAAAAGCCCGAAACGCTTGGGCAGGGTATTTTCCAAATGCTCCGAGCGCGGGCCGTGGAAACTGCTCCCAGAGAGTGTCCCCCCCACCCCTCCTTCTCCCTCCCCAGATAACGCTTTTTTAATGAGTTCACCACCGCCGGCCACTACACATACGTATCACCAATGTGCCTCTTTGTTCTCGCTGTCACCGTCCGAGGTGTAGTGCAGAACGCCTCATCTGCTGCTGCTGGAAGCCGTTGGAGGCCCGAGGCAATCAAGTATCCAAAGATTGGCCACTGAGCCCACTTTATTGCAGTGCCATGATCACTTCTGCAGGTGGCCGGTGCTGCAGTTGTGCGCCGGGAGCATTTGAAGGACACACATGCAGTTCTGTCGGGATGGAGGCACCCCCCCCCCCCTCTCTCTCGCTCTTGCGAGCCCACCCCGAAGACTTTTAAACAGGGAGCCCAATTGTAACATTTTAAAGGGCGCAGTCAAAGGGTGCAAGCGGTTACCTCCATACCCTGGCTAAAGGAAAGAAGCAAAGTTTCATTTGAATAAGTTGTTTTCCTGATGAATTGAAGACATTTTTTTTCCCTCAGTTGCGCTGGCGACTTGGCGCGTGACTTGCCAGGCTGTTAAATGAAGGGAAGCTTCCACTCGTGTGTGTAGTCGGACGTCCTGATTTTTGGTCCGACCGTGTTGTCGTCACCTCTCTGTGTTTGAAGAACCGCGCCACCCACACATCTGAGGCCACCTCACTGAAAGAGGTTGGAACCTGTCGGCCAGCGGAGACCGAGTTTCCACCGTGGTATCTGTTCGCCTTAGTTCGGTTTAGACTGAAAGCAGGACAGCAGTAGAGAAAGGCAATGGTTGAGTCGTGACTGTTTTTCGGAGGGTATTTTTTATCTTCTTCCCACAATCCAAAGAGTATTTGCTTTGTGTAACTTTTGTTGTTGGTCTTAGACCAAGAGAAGATTCTGGACCCTCCTTTACAGCAAATTCTACCAAGAAGTGATGTCCAGCACCCCCAGCTCGACTTCCTTGATTGTTGTTTGGTCACTTGATGGCCCACTCCTTCAGCAAGGATATTAAGACCCGTCTGTGTCAATGATCTCCTGTCTCCTTCCTGCCAGGCCCAAGCCAGCCATTGATTCGCAGCCCCACATGCTTCCCCGTGTTGTGCAGGCACAGCAAACCAACGATAAAGTGAGAGAAGGGCTTCCTCTCTCCGCTCGCCGTTAAGCATCTTCAGAGCTGTAGCGCCCCCCCCCTTTCTTTTTCGCTAGAGGGGTAATAACGGCTGACAGTGTGGAAAGCTTCCCTCTCCTCGTCCGCTGCCTACCATGAGCCCCTCCTCATCCCTTCCAACCGAGCCAGTAATGGAGGCACGTAATAGGGCCGAGAGAGCCGGTAATGTTTCCCACATTCGGTGCCCACGAACCGGACTAAGTGTTGCAGCGTGAAACCGCAGCGTGCGGCCGCGAGCTGAGCGAGTAATGCGTGCTTAATCCTCGTCTGCCATGCCCGCTTAATTCCATCGATGTCGTCTCCGTTGGTCCTGAGGGGACCGGCGGAGGGAAACGGGATGGTACTGGAGCTGTCGGCCCCTCAGGCAGTGGCCCCTCAGCGCTCAGGGGCCCTCGCGACAGGTGTTTTCACTGCAAGGTTTTTTTTCTCCCTTTCGCGGCCTGGTGCACACCATTAGGAGGCGCACGTGTGCGGAACTTCAGCAAGGAAACTTGAAGTCTGCACCCACAGCCTGACCGGACAGCAGCTTAAGCTAAACTCTCATTCCAGGGGAAATTCAAAACAGAGTCATTGTCAGCGAATTCAATTTGGACGATCAGAGCCCCCAATAGAAGAGGAGCCACCAATGCCGCCGAAACTCGTGTTGCGCATTCCTTTTCCTACTGGTATTCTTTTGCACTCGGCTCATCTGTGACAAACGCGGTGGGCATTCCAGCACGACAAATGGCGCAGCTTTCCCTCATTTAAACAACGTCCTGGCTCCCATTCATTTACATCCCCGAGGCCGGCAGCGACGGTGGTGTGCTGTCACTCTGCCCTCCCCTGGCATTCTTGCCGAACAACTTTCGAAAGTGGGGATTAAGTCGATCAAGCTTTTAATCCCCAGAAGGAATGGGAATCCAGCCTGAGACGCTGCGGCGGGAGCGGAGCTGAGTGATGTCATTGGGCTTGTGCGAGCACGTCCCCATGCACCTGCCCGGCCTGCGGAGGGGCAGCAGGGAGTGGTGCCCGGCCAATGGCCTGGCCTGTTTGACAGACGGGAGGAATGACTTTCGTCGTGTTGCTTTAAGCCTAATTAGCCGGTAGTGTGTTTACACTGTGATGAATGACTGACCAGTGCGGCTTCTTGGGGTTTGAACTTCCAATGCGGTATCACCGGAACATTCTACAGTGTTTATTGTAATGATGTCAGCCTTTGTGGATATTGGTTGCAGTTTGATGTCTCTGCAGGAGGAATGCAGATGAGCGGTGTGTGTTTTCCACTGTGTGGCAGGGGCCAACGTGGGGTGCGGGGGTAGTACTGGTTCTGGTGCTGAATGAGTGGATGAGCTACAAGAGGAATGGCACAGACTACATAAGCCACGACGTGCCCACAGTGGAACAAAGTCTACCCTGAATGTTCACTGTAACACTATATTCAGCACTCAAGCCTCTGTATGTGTGTGTGTGTGTGTGGGGGGGGGGGGGGCACGCGCGACTGCAAACACCCTTATTATTAGGCTCTGATGACTTACAGTGTGCACAATCGTTCTGTACAGAATACTGTGGAAAGTATTAAACCAGCGGGCACCGGGAGCTGCTTCAGCCTCCATTTCTTTTGTCCCCGGTCGTTTCCACTCAGCGTTCTTCTACTGCTGTTTTGCACTCTGAACGACTCCGTGATGTATTGGAGTTTTATCATTTGTTAAATGTGACATAAAACAAAGCGAGATTAAGCTTTGATGTAAAATCAAGCTATTATAAGTTAAATAAAATGATGAAAAAAGACAAAAAGATGCCAGAAAAGGATGCTATGAAGATGCTCCACAGTTATATCATAATAAAAGAGATACTTTAAAACTTTTAATGGTGAATAAATCCTACAGCTGCTGTTCATTATTTCAGGTCCTATTGAGTTTCTGTACCAAGCATTACAGTGTCCTCCTCACTTTGTGGTATCTGATGTCAAGTCTTGGGGGAAAAAAATTACAAAACCTTAATGTGGATGAAGGGAAACAGCCTCTGGGTAGCTGGATAAACAGGCAGCAGCTTTGAGATGCTCTCGGTTCTTTTTTTTGGCTCCATAAGAAATTGACATAAATATAAGAGTGCGGCTCCTAAATCAAAGGTGAAGTCATCACTGGATCCTGACACGGCTCATCAGATCTCTCTCTGTGATTGGAGTGTGGGTGGGTGGGATGGGTGGTTGGGGTGAGGGGGGATCTGCAGTAAACAAATGGGAGACGACAGCCGGGGTAAAGAGACCGTGTATACAACAAGGCGACTGTTCTTCTGCAGTCAACGAAACACAGCTTTCACACACCCACACGCGCACACTCGTGCGCACACACACGTACTGTACCTCAACTGTATCGAAAAACTGCAATTTGAAAGAAGTGCAAATCAAACGGCTGACAGCCGTGCTCGAAGCCATTACCCAGCCGGCAGTGAATTCTTCAGACTGTCGCAGTAAAATACAGCAAAAGAACAACTCGTTTCTTCCGCTTTGGAAACCCGCCGGGTCGCCCTGAAAAGGAAAATGCTTGATTGACACAGAACTCATGAGAGAGAAAGAATTCATCCATTCATGTCCTCGAGTTCAGTAAAAGCCTCACCCAGTTCTGTGAGAGATCCACGCCGACAGTGTGATATTAAAAACTCCTTCTTTGAAGTGTTTGATACTGTTTGTCTGAGGCTCGCCAAGAGCTCTAGCACCCCCCCCCTCCCCGTCAGGCTCTCTGAATTCTGTGGATTCAGGTCCTTTGTCGCTGTGTCTCTTCTCAGCTGGCTTCCGGAGAAGCTTCCGCCTGAGCAGGAGGGACAAGAAGACCAACAAGTCCATGTACGAGTGCAAGAAGAGTGAGATGTACGACACGGCCGATGTGCCCACCTACGAGGAGGTCACGCCTTACCGCAGGCAGGGCGGGGCCAAGCACAGGCTGGTGGTCCTCATAGGTGAGTGGGGGGAGGCTGACCATGACAAGCAGGGTTGATGTCCAATCATGCCTGAAGGATAACTGAAGGGTTACACACTCGCATGTTAAACTGCCTAGAAACACGCACGTGCAGACACACGCGCGCGCACACACACACGCACACACACACACACACACACACACACACACACACACACAGAAACTCACTCAAGTAACGCTGTAGTTGTGCCAAACAATCATTTCAGACTCAATCATTTTCATATACAGCCTACAATCGTCACACCTGTTGCACTCATGGTCTCATATTCAGCTGACTCTATGTTTAATTTAAGTTTTGAGAATTCAAAATGTGTATTCAATTACAGTTATTGTTAGTTTCACCAACCTCAATCTGTTTTTTCATGGCATCCTCCTGCTGGTTGTTTCCTGAACTGCACCCTCTGAGCTCAAAGGCCTCAGCTGTAATATTACACATAAGTTAAATTGTCGTCGTGTCTCGGACTTAGCTGTCCCGGATTCTTCATCGTGATTTTCATGAGGCCCCCCCTCGAGCCAGCCCCGGGGTTGGTGGTCTCTCCACTCTATGTTTTTCATTCTGCACGGACCTGGCAGCACGTGGGCGGCACATTTTTATTGGAAGTCTTTGCCTTTCAAGGCGGTCACACGTACTGAGGACTCCAGGGCTTTAGTCACTCCAGAACCCCCCCCCCCATGTGGCACCAAGCCTCCCTCCATCCCACCTCACTTCCTACCACGTGTCGGCCACCTGCAGGTTTAACGGAGCGAGCAGTCCTCGTATTAATCGGCCCCATTCCCGGTGTCCTTTCAATTTTTTTTTTTTTTCCCTCCGGCGCGATGAGAAGTTCACACTCGCCCGGGTGGGCGGGAATCTTGGAGCCCCTCCAAAAGAGCCCCGCATCGTGGGCCAAGGTCTTGAAATGAATTTAGCGGCCCCTCCGTCCCGCGTTCATGGTTGGAAGACGTGCGCGCCCGCGAACGGTGGAACCATCCGCCGCACCAGGTGCAACACCGAAGGGACCAACCAGATTATCTCTCTCTCGCTCCTCCCCCTTTTTTTCCCCTGGTTGTTCCTTGCAACTAACAATGTGAAGAATGTGTCCCGGACATGAACGGAACCAACCATTCCCCACATTCCCACCCTGGTTTCTTCTGATATTCCCATTGAGCGGTGGGGACGAGCGGCACCGTCGGATGGACGGAAAGACGGACTCCCACATCTGCTGTGCTCTTCATCTTTTCATGCTCACCTGTTCCAACATACACCCCCCCCCCCATTTCTACTTTTCTTTCTTTGACATATTTGTGAAGCTTACATAGGAATGACCAAGTCGGTCAGCCTTGTCTCGCTGTTTTTTGGCGCGCTCCCCTTCTCCCCCCCATGCCTCCCCCTTTTCCCCCTACGGTAGGGCCTGATTGAGTGGGCCTCGGTTCACCGGGAGCATGGACTTCGTCAGCGGCGTGGCCGATCCCGGCTTTTTCCAGAGGACGCCGAAGCCCTTCCCGTCTGTCACCCGAATGTAAATATTTTCAATTAACTTCCATAATTTGGAGGACAACCTATGGACAATTTCACGCATGATGGCGCGGAGAGGGCCAAGGAGAGATCTGCTTTATGTCCCCCTAACGCCCCCTGCTCTCTCCTCCTTCCTCTCCCCCGAGCTGTTTGATTACCTTCATTAGAAAAACTCCTCCGTCCAACTCTTTAGTTTTTTTTTTTTCTTTTCTCTGTCCTCTCTCCCGTTTGCAGGTCAGACTTTTTTTTTGCACCAACCCCACGGACACACGCCACCAATAATATCTGCTCTCCTTATTAGCTCTCTAAAGGTGCAATGTGTTAGAATGATCCCGGCTTAGGACAGAAGTTTACTTAGTTTCATTCATTTCTTGGATGCTGGTGAAAATCGACCAGCTTCGGTTTCTTCTGCGACTCAAACAGATGATGTCACCGTGCCTGAACGGTAAATAAAGACGCTCTCAGAAGGTGTCACAGGACAGTTACATTTTCTGACCATCCGTGCGACACCGGATATTCCATGTTTGTTATAGTGATAGATTCATCCTGTTCCTGACACGACTTGATGCTCGACGATGTCAGCTCTGACGCTTTCTTCCAATTGGCCAGAAAATACCGGTCAGTTTTTGTTTTTTTACTTCTCTGACCACAATTTTCCAGCACCTGTAATTTAACACCAGCCTCATCATCTGGCTTGGTTTGACTGGTCATAGGAAATTCGTTGGGCCCTTCTTCCTCATGGCGCTGCAGCCAGGCGTCGGGTGTAGGCCGTCGGGGACAGCTCGTTGGTCCACTGCCAGGCAAACACACAGAGACACGAACACACACTCTTACTTATTGGCAATTGAGCGTCATCAATTTATGTGTTGTGGTGTGTTTTTTTTAATTTTCATCCCATTTTTTTCGCCTTTGACCATCTAACTTTGAGTGGACGCACAACTGTAAAATTGAAGCTAAGCTGCGTGCGTGGAACAAAGGTCAGCAAAAGGTCTTTGCTATCCTCGATGAAGGGTGAATTCTGCCTTCTTGCAGCCAGCCCTGGGACTTTTTCCTCTCTCCACTCCCACCTTCAACCACACTATTTTTAAATCAGAGGCACCCCTCCACCCCTCTCCTTCAGCTTTTCAGGAAAGCCCGCGGGTGCCTTTTCATCAGCACGAGCGCACGCCACTTGACCCACTGCCCACCTCCGGTGGCGGCATGGAGGGACAGGCAGCCGGGCTTGCAGCGTCCAAGGGCCCCGATCAGCCGCGTCAAGATGCTTATCTGGGCTTTGGGGTCCGTCTGCGACCAGACGGCCAAGGAAAATATATTTTTAGAAACTGGCGTGCAGAGTTTGAGCAAACCGCCAATGGGTTTTTTAAAAAAAGAAATCTGATTATTTAACCTGACAGAACGCTGTGTTGATTTCCACGTTTCCATGTAACCCGACCCGTTGAACTTGCCCGGAGATTTGGATGAACTGGACGTTTTTTCAGTTTTGGGGGGGGGGGTTTGCACCCCGAAACACATGCGTGATGCTCCCATGAATGAATATTTATACACGGTGGCCAGATATATATATATAAGTGTAACTCTGTAACAAGGCTGTTGAAAATCTGCATTGTAAATGATGTGCGGTTGCCACATTGCACCGCTGTCCTCCTTTTTAACTGTGGAAACACTAAAAGTGTAGCGCTGTGCAGCTGATGCTGCCTGCTCTGGTCTGGCTGGCTGTGCGGCAGGGTAGGGAGGTTTAAAGCCAGGTTGGGCATGGGGGGATGGGGGGAGGTCTTGGAGCTACTGAGCCAAGACCCGTCGGCTTGACTTTGGCCCCGTTTGGCCTGGTGGTCATTAAAACCACTGATATTAGAAGTAGCTTTTGTAACGAGGGTCGGACAGGCGTGGAACCTGGCATCGCAGTGCTGCTTCTGCTTGTAAAGGAGCCTGTGGTGGGCCTGTTGGACCCCCTCCCTTTGGCAACTTTCAATGGACCGAAGTAGTAAATCAAACCACTGCGTATCGCTGATATCACAAAGGAGTGTATCGAGGCCTTAAACGAGCCCATTGAGGAGGGGGGGGTTCACTCCTGCTGGATGGACCATCTACACTGTCGTGATCAGCCTCATAAAGCCCCCGATCCATCCTCTCCGTTGCCACGCTCTGCCACCTCCAGCACCTACAGCAACATCGGGGTCCGCAGCCTTGTTCAAACAAGTGCCGCCACATTCCTGCCGCGCTCCAAATTCAAAATGAACTCCCATTCTTCCTCGCCGTTAATAAATCAGCTCGGGGCTCCCGGGGTCTCAGAAAGGACTCCCCCGTGCCCCCCCACCCCCACCCCGGCAGCCACCGTGCGCTGCTCGTTCATGTAACATGCTGTAAAAACGCCCCGTGCCGGCGCTCTGGGTGCGATTTTTTTACTTTCGCAGCTCACGAAGGAAACAGCTTTTGTCACTTACCGCAGTAGGACTCAGAAACACATGTTGGGGGGGGGGGCTGCCAGTGTCGGGCGAACCCACTTGTCCTCACCTATTTATCAGGTGCGACAAGGGGGGTGGGGGCACGAGAGGGCGGGAGAGGAAACAGGAGCGCTCCTTCCTCCAAAAGCTTGTCTCCTGCAACACCACCTCCCCCCCCACCCCTCACCCCCGCACACTCTCTCTTTCCACCCAACACTCATCGCTGAGTGAACTCATTGTCCGTTTTGTTTCAGCACGGCAGCCTGCGAAACACATTTTCCTGGAGAAAACGACTTTTCCAATAACGCATTTTCGATCGCAGTGCCTGCCCAGAACGTCAGGCATGCGAGGAATCCGCCCCAGCCCCCAGAAGTTCGGATGGGGGGGGGGCGCATCTCCCGCCGTCCACGCGCCGCGGCGCAATGTCGCCTCATCACCCGCCAAACTTTTCAAAGTCCCGTCGGGGGTTTTTTTCTACGAGGAAGACGCAGGATGCCAGTCTGCTCGGATTAGGGTGATGTGGCGCCTTGGTAACGGGGGGAAGGGGGCAAAACTGGAAAAAGTGGGCCCTGGAAGGCAGGGAGGGATAAAAACAAGACAAGGAGGTTAAGGAGAGAATCAGGGGGAAAAAACAGCTTGAAAGAGAAAAAAGTCTTTGCAGCAGATGAGAGCATTCATCACACCCTCAGGGCTGTCACGGTGACGTGACATCTCCCCACAACGACTGCTGTTTTCCTGTGTTTCCCCCCTTTAAAAAATTATATCAGGCTGAAAACAGTTGGTCGGCAGCAACAGCGATGAGACAAGTGAAATATCATATAACGGAATGTAAGAACTGAAAAATACCAGAGCAAATAAGATGATGGAGTAGAGGGTTTTTTTAAAAAGGAAGAAAAAACAATCAATTTTAATAGTAAAAGAAAATCAATTTAAAAAGGAAATATACGTAGAAAACAGATGGAATTTAAGTAGCTGATTAAGGATGTAAAAAAAATAAAAAACAACTATAGAAATCAAGACATAAAAGCAAAAATCTTAAGAAAAATAATCAAATATGAGCAAGAGTAGAGAGTTGTTTTGTTTTTTTAAGGAGTTTTTTTTTATATTATGAATTTTATTTGGCTTAGAGGGTAAAATTGACTTTACTTGACACTTTAAGCCTATTTTTTAAATATATCCCCTTTTTTCTTCTTAAATCTTGCAATGAAATAACATGACATGAATACACACCTTCATTCACATCCTAGCAATGTGTATCAGGATCACACACGGACGCTGCCGAACAACCGCAGGAACCACGACGATGAGCTTGAAAAGTGTTCAGTCAGGTCGGATCGGTAGCGTCAGCCCGTCCCCCCTCCCCCGACATCTCCCCCTTCTCCCCTCCGGGTGAAGGCCGCAGGGCACACTGCTTTGGAAGCCACGCTTCGCTGAACAGTCGCTGGTCTCCGCTCTCCGACTCCCACTCGCACTCTGCTTTTCCCTCCCGCCGGGGACTTGATGGAAAGTCCAGCTGACTTGTGACAACGAAGCTCAAGGCTCTCTTTGAGCCTGTGGTGGAGCCCCCGCCCCCCAGCTACAACTCTTCTTCCAAACTACCAAAGGGGGGGCTCAAAGGGCTTCCGCATATCGTCTCTTAATCGAAGGTGAGATTATTTCAGATTGAAATCAACCCCCCCAACAGGTCGGCGGAGCCCTCGGCCCTGCGCTGCTGGAGGAGTCGGAGGGTAACAGAAGAGTCAAAAAGCTCAGCTTTTATTTCTCCCAGAGGGAACATTCAGGTTACAGCTGCGCCGAGACGGGAGAGAGCAAAAGCAGATAAAGAACGACCCCGAAGAAAGAGGGGGAAAAAAAGAGAGTAAAACTCGCGGAATCGCCGAGACGACAGCATAAAAAACTGCATACAACGTGTAGCTTTAGTAACTTATATCATAGGAGCAAATAGTTGTGTGAGAGCAACTCCCCGACGCGAGCACAGCGGGTCGGCGGGCCGTGCCATATATCAGGCGCAGCTATGAGCAGGTAGAGTCACTGAAATATTTTTAGTGCGCATTTAGGACGATGGATCATCCCTCGCGTCTTTATTTATTTGTCCGTTTACGAGCTCCCAGACTCGAACCACCAACCCCCTCCGGTCCCCAAGTCGCTTTCCTCCTCCCCTCAAGACCAATGAACCCCCCCTTCAAGCCATCTTTAACATGCTGTTCCCGTGCCGCTAGAGTCTGTAATTTGACACCAGCCTCACTGTCAGAGCTCTCCTCATTTTTTCGAAATTGAGGATCATAGAGAAGAAAGAAAACGCTTCACGATTTGGTGACGTTTGCCTCTGTGTGTAATTTGACACCAGCATCATCAACCTACACACTTCATCTGTGGTGACAACTTTTGAAAAAGTGAGAAAAATTTGACTGGATTGATTTTTTTCAGAATATTTAGACACACTTGATTTTTGTTTATTAGATTTGAAATGTAAACAAAGAAAATAGTCTGTGAATCAATTCAGTCAGTCTACAGAACCCTGCAGCTTCACTCCGTCCATCTGGAGCACCAGATGCTGAATCGCTCTCCTTTCTCTTTGAGCGGTCAGGGTCAACGTCAGCTGCCGTGACCTGTGTCCTTTTCATGATGCGTGTGTGTCTGCTTTGCTTTTTTCCCCCCGCACAGGACCCACGGGCGTCGGCTTGAACGAACTGAAGAGGAAGCTGTTGATCTCCGACCCGCAGCACTTCAGCGTGACCATCCCTCGTAAGTTCTGCCTTTCTGGTCACGGCTTTGAGTGCCCGCGTCGTCGAGTTTTTGCCGCTTCTGCGGGACGATGAAGGAACAGGTTGGGTGGAAAGAGGGGGGGCAATGATCGTACTGATGGGGATGTTAGTTGCACGGAGGAAGCGTCCCAGTCCCAGTCTGACACACGAAACGTCCCCCGGGTATTAAAACCCCATCGTAGGAGCCTTTTTCTTTCCACAGGGCCCGTTAATTGTTGTCAAATGTGACCCGTGGCGCTGCTGCAGTTTTAATGGAGCCCAGGCAGGCTGAAAGAGATCCCTGTATAGGGGATGTATGGCACACGTCCTGGCTCTTACCAAGGGGAGAGAGAGAGACTCGGAAAGTATCTCGTCCCCCCCCCTTTTTTTTTAAGAAAAAACACTCTGATTACTGCCAATAGACACATGGATGTGTTTAACACTTGCTGTTGTTTCGGATTAAGCCCGAGAGCGTTACCCTACTTTTTTTCCCCCTCCTCCTCCGTTTGGTTAATTTAAAAACCGGAGCTCGCAGACCACCAGCCGGCGGTCCCAGTTCAAGTTTTTTCTTAAACTTGTCGCTGTCAAATGTGAACCAGCCGTCTCGGGGAAACACAAGGAGCCATTGCGAGTTCGGTGGGGGTTAAAACATCTCGATGGCCCTCCGAGCTGACGGATATTTTCCATGATCTGCGCGACGCGCGCTCGCTCGCATTCTTCAGCCGCACCGTAATTGCTCCTGCATGCCACAGAGTGTGACGCCAGGATATCGCATGGTGAGCGGTGTCTGTTTGGCACTTCCCCTGCCCCCCCCCCCCTTTCTGAATGGGGGGGGGGCTGTAAGTATGAGTTATCTTATGACAAGTCGAGCCCCGGCCTGGTGTTTTTCCTCCCGGTGTCTGCGGCTGATCACGGGGGCTCATTGATCTTCCTCCGCCGTCCTCCCCGCCGTGGCTGGATGTACGACAGCCTTTCCCCATTAAACAAGTGACATGTTTTATAAATCAAACACGATTTTCCATAAGCCCCGCCGATCGACAACCATCGGCAGCGAAAAAAGGGAAAGGGGGGGGGTCCCTCCCTGGCCTGGACTCGCCACAGCCGTTTTTTTCTTGCCCGGCCTCCTCTCGACCTTTGGCCTTTCGGTGGGTGCCAGCCGAGCCCGTGACCTCCTCGCGCGTTTGTGTTCCCTCGTGTGCCACCTTCCCCCCGAACTCACCACCACTACACCACTGCGCCGCCGGCCCGTTTTACTGCAACGCTTTATGGTTTATGGCCAAGTAAACGCGGAGACGTGATGTTAATGGAAGCCCCCCCCCAAAAAAACCTCATTTAGCGTGCAGCCGCGAATGCCGTTGGCCAACGCGCCAGCTTCTGTTCCTCCGGGCAGCACGGGCCGGCACATTGAACGAGGTGAATTTAAAACAGCGCTTTGTAGACTTCTGTCAGTTGTGCCTGTGCTCACAGGTTGTGTGTTTTATGGCGCTGTTACACAATAATATATACAAGGGTTGGCATGGCCCGTTGCGCCGGCTTTCGCGGTTTTTCAGACTTCCAGCATCGTTAATAAGAGGCTGCGTTCACATGAGTCCCGTCCCAGCTCTGAGTCAGACAGTCTGGCTTTGAGGTAATCACTCTCTCTCTCACTCTACGTCAGACACCAGTCGGGCCAAGAAGAGCCAGGAGAACGACGGCATGGAGTACCACTTCATCTCCAAGCACCTATTCGAGACCGACATCCACAACAACAAGTAGGCACAAGTGGGGCGGGAGCAAATGAAAAAGGGGCATGGCACACCACTCGGTCCTCAGTGGTGACGTCCAGGTGTCCACGTTGTGTGTTGTCTGTAGAATAAAGTCAAGTTGTCTACATAGGCTTAGGCCTGCTCTGTTCTTTGGCCACGATCTGCTTGTGTGAGCTCGGAGACCTTTGACCCTCCCCCCAGGGAAAAACATCCAACCGGGCCTTCCTGCTCCGTCAGCACCGTGGCCCACTAAAGGCAGTCACCGCTGCGGTTCGGGGCCAGTCCTGGCACTCACTGTCGGTTCAGAGGCCCGCCGTTTTGTTGTTTTTTGCGTCTCCGTGACCAAGTGTGAGCTGGTGTTGACAGGGGCCGGGCCGGATCTTCAGATAGCAGCCCTGATGATCCCCCCCCCCTTTCAACCCGCTCCCTCCTTCCCCTCGGGCTCCGGCGTTCTCGCTGGCTGCAGCCACACCACGGCGGCCCGCCTCGACATTTGCGGCTAGCCGATTGAAATGCAAGTTGTAATAGTCGTAAGGATGATTGATGCCTCCGTGCCGGTTCCCTCACACAAAGCATTTTTCGAATGCAAAAACATTCACACACGCGAAAAAAAACAACGCGCGCAGCATCAGAGCATGCAGAAAGGCGGGGGGGGGTATATTTAGGCCTTGTTGCGGTCGCGGGTCGAGGCATGCAATGTTTTTCGGGGAGTCGGAGGGGTGAGTGACAGAGCTGTGATGTGGGGTGGATGCGTGGGGACACTCGGCAGACCAAATTACAAGGCAGCGCACGGCGAGGAGGAGAAGGAGCGTGATGGACTTGTTTGCGTTATGCCTCATCGCTCGCAGTAGAAACAATGAGAGGCGCAATGAGAGCCCCCCCCTACCCCCCACCGGCCACAACAGCGTGCACTTTAAGGTTCCCAGGCGAGCGCGTTCCCAAGGGAAGTCCCGTCGACGCTCTCCACACTCATGGAACAGCCAAGGGGGCCGCTGACCAGCAAACAGGCCGGCTAGCTTGGAGACATCGGGGGGGGGGGGGCGACATTCGGACACGCCCACCAACTGATTGCACCCGAAACCAAAGCATTTTTGTATCTTCAGTCCAAGCTGCCACTTTCCACTCTGCAAGTCAACCTCACAAAGTTAGTAATTTCACACAGTTGTGCGACACATTTCATTTTATGCCCGCAACAGATTCTGGGGACGACAGACAAATGAAGTTCTCATAATTTCACACTGAAAAAACAAATTCTCTGTTTGACATCATTCAACATAAAACTATGTGTTTTTTTGTGGAAAAACCAAGAATTAATTTGAAATTGTAACCTACAAGTGTGAGATTATGGTATGTAGCCTGCACCTGTCACACCTGTTAGGTCCCACCCTCAGGGCACAGTCACTGGCCTCCAGTCACTCTGCTTTGACCACATCCAAAAACTCTTTTGCTGCTTTCTTTCCAATCCTAAATATTTAGGTAAACGTTTTGAGCACTAGTTGATTATTGCTATTTTAAGCCTTTAAATTTTACTTGAAATTCTGCAAATATTCTTGATGAAACATAACAACAGAGACTTTCACTTTGGCTTCAGTTGTTTCAGAGGTAATTCCTGATAGATTGACCAATTTAAAGTTACTCCTCCTTCTTTTGTGTTCAGAAATGTCCCTCTGAGTCCCAAGAAAACCACATTTTGAAGGTATAAAAAATATAACTAGATTCATTTAAAGGTTTTTAACTGTGTTAGACTCATTACATTCATTTTTTCATAAAGTTTTCAATTTTCCATAAAAGAAATCATTTTAATCGAGGCTCCCCATCAGAACGTTCCTTCTCACGCTGCCGTACGCTGCTCAACCAGCTCCCTCCATCACTGTATATGAGGCTTTAAGAGACCTAATCTTTCCTTGGAAAAAAACAGAGAGCACAGCTTTTCTAACATGGGCAATTACCATAAAACTTTCTCTTCAACACGGCATCAGTCGGAGCGTGGCGGTCCGACACTCGTCCCCGAGCCGGCGGCAAGCGGGCCGAGCGAACCACAGCGGCCTATTAGCAGCAAATTCTTTCCACGTTGTTGCTCTCGCTTCTCACTCTTTTTCTCTCTCTCTACACCTTGTTTCCAGCTAAAAATACTCCCAATGGCTGATCGGTGTGACGAAGGGATGGGGGCAGAAGATAATGTGGTGGAAAAGTGTTTTGCAGTTGAAGCTAAAGAAAACACACCAAAAAAGGGGGGGGGGGCGAGGTTTTGGCTTTTCCAGGCGCCTCCGCGGTCTCTCTGGAACAAACAGGTGTTACTGATTGAACGGGGTAGTGGAGGGGATTATATAAAAAACAGCGCCGGGCCAAAGCGTCTGGTTTTTCGGTTGTGTCAGAGAGGAGGGGGCGGCGGAGAGATGGAGGAGGGGACGCTATCTTCAGATCTGTTGGCGGCAGGGAGAGTTAATCCGCCTATCTCAGCGGATCGGTCAGGTTTTTCTATGTCATTGTTTCTGCGGACGGATGGTGGAAGTGACGCCTGACACGGTCCTTCAGATTATAGCGAGACGCTAATGTTCCTCTGGGATGTGGGGAGAGTGTTGTTTCCCTCCATTCTAAACGCCGTCTCGGATAGAATCTGGCCGTGCGTCCATACGTCGCCTCATCTCGAAGTAGTCGTCTTGTCTTCGTTGCGATTGTTTTGTTATGTGTTTGTTAGTCCTTGTCTGATGGACCCTGTCATGTCCCCCCTTCCCCGGTGGTCTGGCCTCCTCTTGATTCATCTTTCTTCTTCTAACCCTCCGAGGTTAATCGAGTATGGCGAGTACAAGGGCAATTACTACGGGACGAGTCTGGACTCCATTCGCTCCGTCCTCTCCAAAAGCAAAGTGTGCCTATTGGATGTCCAACCACACGTGAGTGACCCCCCCACCCTTCACCCCATCTGTTCTTACCTTGTATTTTTTTCTCCTTGGCCCCTCAGGGCCATCTCCAGGGCAGATCTCCCTCTCCTCCGGCATTCCCTCCGGGCCCTCGGCCCGTTCACTGACTTACCAGCGCGAATTTCAACTGAGCAATTACAGCTAATTTCCTACCCCCTTCCAACTAGAAGATTTCCTCTTTGGCTTATGTGTCTTTGGTGGTGGTGCTCAAGCTCCTGGTCCCATGGCCAAGCGCCGAATTTGCGGGGCCCAGGCGCCTTGCACTATCCGGCTCCTGTGCTCGTTTCTTTGGCTCAGTGGATAATGACGTCTGGGCGTAAATACGGCATTACAGAGATAGGTTCGTATAGCCAGCCTGGTCTTAGCCACAGTGGGGGGGTCCACAGGGACTCTTGTGGCTCTGTGTGCATTTATGTTTGCATTTTTGTTTGTTTTTTTGGCGCCCTGGTGCCGCCTAAGTGAGTGCATATCCTGCCATCACACCCTCCTCCAGCAGGGGGGCGTTGGCCCGTGTCATTGCCCCCCCCACTGACACGTAGCAACGGCTGATGAAAGGCCCGATAAGTGTCTCCCAAGGTTCCTTCTGCCCAGCCCCTCCTTTGGGTTTTTTTTACCCTATAAGTGGTGGCCCCACCAACGATTAACACAGCAAGGAGCCCCCCCCTTTTAACGCAGAGCCAGACCCAGATCCAGTGAAGACCCAACGCCACCGCTAACCAAGACTGACCCCCGTGCAACCTCTCCGGGGTGTTGTTTCAATGCAGCGCTCCCCGGGAAGATGTCTCCTCCACTGTCTACAAAAAGCAGCAAGCAGGGAGGGCAGTTGCTCCCACCCATATATTACAGCAGTGGTCTCCCCTCCTGATGCCCCCCCCCCCCAGTGCTCTGTCAGCCTGTTATCAGCAGATTAAAGCAGTTAGTCAAAGAATTCTTCTACCCCTCTCCGATCATTGTCGTGCGGCGGCCCCAGAGGAAGGCGGCCATTTTTTTTTTCTTTTGCTTCTCCAAAAGCAGCACAAACACTCATGTCCCATGCAGGGATGGAATTACTCACTAACCTGAGTCACTGATCTGACTCACTGACCTCCACCCTTTTTGAAATGCTGGTGAGATAACTGCTGCTACTTGGTTAGCTTATTTATCATTGGAATTTTATCGGCATTGTGAATGATTATCACGCAAAAGTTTTCACATCATACCAGGAGATTTTACCTTGAAATTTCATGATAATAAGTGATCACTTTACAAATTGATGGAACATTTCACAACAGATTATTATTCAACTGAAACATCAATGTAACAAACACAGTGAGGCCCACCGTTACACTTTAAATACTTGAAGCAACAAAGTTTTTAACGATGTCAGACAAAATTAATGTTTTACTGAGAGTTTGACTAAACATTGGCTTCTGAGCAGCCTTATTCTGAAACAAGGACAGCAGGATGCCTGTTACCTTTCAAAACAAACAATTCTTCCTTCTGTTTGATATCTCAACCCACCCAGTTCCTGCACATTGCAACCAGGGTGACCTCCCCCCTTCACTCTGTCCCTGTCATTCTCTCTCTCTCTCTCTCTGTCTGTCTCTGTCTCTCTTGCTCTCTCTTTCTCTCCCACTTTCTCTTTTTCTGATCTTGAAAAGTAGTTTCATTTTTTGTCCCATAAAAACCTGTCTGACACTTTTTTCCAATGACTTTTTCAAACATCTGAAATAACTGCACTCATCGACGCTGTTTCCGCACTTGTTATGTCGCAGCTCCTTCTTGCGAGGGACTGACTCTCAGTTTCAGACTCCCAAACCCAAAATGCCCACGAGCCAGCGTTCCTCCCCAAGCGATAACCCCGAACCCTCTCTCCACACACCTGCTCTCCCTCCCACAGACGATAAAGCACCTGCGCACAGCCGAGTTCAAGCCCTTCATAGTGTTCGTCAAGCCCCCGACGCTGGAGAGACTGAGGGAGACCAGGAAAAACGCCAGGATCATATCAGGGAAGGACGACAAAGGAACCGCCAAGCCGTTCATGGTGAGAGAAGAGGGATCTTTTTCTCCTCACACTGAAACTTAATCAAACTTTGATGCACATAATTGGCTGTTTATAGTGAACAAAGCTGCGTGAAGCGCCAGATGGGTGCCGGGGCCGCTTCATCTCACACCATCCGCGAGATGCGAGCAATTGTCTCGTTGGGCAAGATCTGTTAAAAAAGCCGCCCAAGAAAATGAAGCGAAATGAAAGTTTAACGACCTCTACAAGGAAATTGGTTCATTACAGCGGAAAATAACAGGATGCAGCTAATAAGGTAAAGAAAATAGCGGCATTAAACCCACATAGGGCCGATGCAGCAGAGGTCACGGCGGGTTGAGCAGCAGTTTCGGTGATCGCGAACGGTAAACAAGGAACATCGGGAGGAGATGCTGACCTTCGTTGCTGGCAGGAGGCGGATGAGCGGTGACGCAGCTGATTCCAGTGGTACCGTGTGTGTGTGTGTGTGTGTGTGTGTGTGTGTGTGTGTGTGTGTGTGTGTGTGTGTGTGTGTGTGTGTGTGTG
>JASSRZ010034544.1:0-15586 GCA_032164315.1 Malacoctenus gilli | reverse complement strand
AAGTATATAATTCCACATGTCTTAATTCATAGTTTTGATGCCTTCAGTGTGAATCTACAAGTTTCATAGTCATGAAACTAAAGAAAACTCTTTGAATGAGAAGGTGTGTCCAAACTTTTGGTCTGTACTGTATATCAAGGAGCACTTGCAATTTTTGATGTCATCCAACATGCAGGAAAACCACCAGAGAGTGAGCATCTTCTTTGACTATGCCAAGAAGAGCAAAAACACCGCCTGGTCCTACTTCCTTCCGATGCTGAATCGTCAGGACCTCTTTACTGTCCACATGGTGAGTCTGGGAACTTCAGTTTGGAAACACTCAGTCTTGAGTTGGTGTCTTGTTAGGTGGTCTGTTTCTGTCTGTTTTTTTTGTGTTTTTTACATGTCATTAGAGACATATCACAGATTGGCTCAAGCAGAGATGAGACTAAGCTCGTCACTACTTCACTGTTCCGTTCCACCAGCACTCCTAGTTGGAGGGTGTTCTGTCTGACAGGGGCACCAGCTCATAGCCTGCTGCACATTCAGCAATTGCATCATTATTTTTGCAGGCAAAACAAAACATGACTTCAAAAAAACAATACACACACTACACTGTGCAGTTTATGCTTAATTGACTCGAATCTCTTAAATTGCCCAACTCACAATTGTTTTTCTGTCCATCTTACATTGTTACTCCTACAACTTTCCACTTTTTTCTGGCAGCAACATTCTGACTCTTAATGAATAATATTTTTATTGGGAAGTGTTTTGGGAGTGTTTTTTTCAAACATATATATGAAAAGGTGTTGATACTTGTTTTGTTTTTTTCAGTCACCAGCACTTTCTACTTCTTTTAGAAGTGCTGCAAATTTCCTTACATGTCTTGAATACTCATTTTCTGGCTTGGTGGTCAAAGTTCACCAACAAAAGAGGTTGGCAATTATTTCAGTTTGAAGGGTCAAAATCTACAGCTAACCACCACGCATGGTGCCGGCATGTTGCTGGCCGGTGGGCCAATGCATATTTTTGGGCCGGGGCCATCCTAATTGTATGTTGTGTGGTCGTATAAATATTCATGGTGGGCCGCCATGGCCAAAAATGCCCGGGCCATTTTTTAGTCCCAGTCCAGTCCTGGTTAGCACCATCGCCTCACAGCGAGAAGATCCTGGCTTCAAAGGGTGTTTGTACATGCGTGTGGTGGTGGGTGTGGGGGCTCTGTGCAGACTTAGCATTTCCCCCCTATGCGTGCTAACCAGTTCATGATTGATGATTGAAACATTTTTGTTTAATGGATCAGTACATCAGTTTAAATCCCCTGATGATCTTTCTGTTTTGTTTATCTAGGTCTGTCATGATCAGATAGCAGTGGGTAGGTGTAACTGTACAATGAATTGTTTCTGTTCTAGGCGGCAAGGATCATCGCGAAGCTGGCTGCCTGGGGTCGTGAGCTGATGGAGGGTAGTGATCTGAACTACTACTTCAACTGGATCAAGAGCCAGCTCAGCTCACAGGTACACCATGAACAATTTTGCCGCAGAAATCTACTGTACTGGTGAAGAAGACTTTTTGAAAGTTCACGCAAAGAAAGGTTAATGATTTATTTTGTGTGTGCGTGTGCGTGTGAGTGTGTGTGTGTTCCTCCTGTGTGTAAAGGACACGTTATTTAACGAGCTATATTTTTGTGGTTGTTTACAAAGCAAGTCATCAGCATACCGGAACTGGAGAGTATTTCAAATATTCGAGTAATTTTCATCTCCATTCATTTTGCCCTCACAATAATCACTTGGTTGGCTGGACATCAATGATCTCTTCCTAACAATTGTAATGTATGTATTGCTGCTTGGAAAGAGCAGGCTTCTGAGTTCTTAAATTACCCACTAATAGCCACTCTCTAGGTGCTGCTTTTCCTTGGCATGTGTGGACCAAAGGGTGGTTTAATGAAATGCACAGAATATTCATCCCTTTCTTTTTGTGCTTTTTCACTGCAAGCCGAAATACCTAGTATATCTTGAGGTTACGTTTAGATTCTGCATGGTGGTTGGGTTTTCAGCTTTCCTCACATGTCATGTTCATCTCTCTACTCCACAGCAAGCCAAGTCAGCAGTGAACGCCTGCTGTCCACTGACAGCATTCTGTGGTCAAGCTTATGCATAATCCACTGCTGCCACTGATGCTCAGCTGGAAGGGATGGGTTATCAACAGTCTTTGCACCTTTTTTTTTTTGTTTATCTCTCATTAGAATCTACATGGTACAGGTCCAGAGTCAGGCACAGGAGCAGGAACTATTTCACCCAGTGAAGTGAGTATGTGTGAATTGTGCTTCAAAAGGACCAAAAACAAAAGCCAAACCAATGAAGGAAAGGTTTGCATTTGCTGGTGTCTTGTCAGGTCTCTGTCTGGACTTTTCACATCTTTACTCTCTTCCCCTCTTTTTTTCTAGCTCTTGCTGTGTTTGCACTGCAGTGTGTCTCGAGAAATACCAGATTGTTGTCACTATAAATATGTTGACATGAAACCTCAGGCAAAAATCAGATACCATGATGTTTGCAGCCACTAATACCAGTAGTTGGAGAACGGTCTGTATGCCCAAAGCCAATTCTCCTTAACGCTTCAAGGCACTACTTTGTTCTAACCATTACAATAACAGGGGAAAATTCAAATAGCAGTCACAAAGCTGCAATTTCTTTCCATCGTAGATCCTTTTAGTTGAGTGAAGCATGATTATTCTGTGAAACTCACTGAAGTGTAGGAAATGCATTGCTATCTAATAACTGATCATCCTGTTTGCCTCAACAGTAACAGGCAACGTTTGCTCCTCTGGTCTTCTGTGTTCACTGCTGCCCGTTTCTCTTGCTGGTCTTCTGTGCTTTTTTCCCCCAATTTCTGTCTTTATAGAAAAAAACATTATTCAGCCTTTTTTTCAATTAACTTTATAACGTGATCAATTTTTCTCTCTGCTTTCTCCATTTTAATATCCCTTTGCACGATTACACTCAGGTGTGAGGAGACAGGCTCCTTTGCGGCCGCTTTGCATTGTCATTCAGTCTCACTTGTGTGAACTAGTTCACATTTTCAAAACCAACTTAATGTGCATTTCTTCCTATTGCTTGTTTTTGGAGGTTTTTTTGGGTGCAATGTTCATGCCTCGTGTGGCTGTTTGAATAAATGTGTCCTAACTCTGTCCTTCACAGAGCTCTCAGTATGTCCAGTGTGTGGCAGGTTGTCTTCAGCTCATGCTGAGGGTCAATGAATATAGGTTTGCCTGGGTGAATGCAGATGGAGTCAACTGGTAAGACATGTTAACCAAGGTTTCCAACACGTTTACTGTGACTGCTTGTTTTTTCCTGTCAGACAGACTGAATGTATTAAAATACACCATCTTGAGGTGCTAAATGGTAGACTGTGCAGTTGCAAGCAAAAAAACATAACATAGATGCTGATAGGAATATGTACCAGTAACACTAAGAACATAATTTAGACACTTTAACAGGTCACTGTATATATAAAATAGTCTATCGCGGCTCACTTCAATATACTTTTCTGACCTACACGCTGGGTGTGTTTGCTCCAATCAGCTTGAGCCGAAGCAATCACTGGTGTCACTGATACGCAGTGGTTTCGCTCCCTGTGGCACAGAATAGAGAGGAGCTTGTTGCTTTGAGTGTGCATTTTTTGTTCAGTCCTGCTTGGGTCATTTCTTTACAGTTTATCCAATACACTGATGAATACTGGATTTAATTGTTTTGGAAGATGAGTGATAAATCACGGCATAAACAACACATTGAAGCAAGTGACAGCCCTGACTGGACGTATACACACGTGGCTCTGATGCGTTTTTTATGATGCGAAGAATATGTCAGAGCTCAACTGGGGAAAAAAAAACCTATATAAAATCATAGATAAAACCTAATGTAAGCCAAAGACTTACAAGCTGAGCTAAGACATAGTTGTCCTGTAATTGGTCTGTAGTTGTTGATGTATGATGGTGTTGAATGTGGGCCAGTGCTGTTGTGGTTCGCTTAATGTTTAATGCTCTAATTAATTTATACAAATGTATTACATGACCATTCTTTTACATAAAAGCTCCAAAATGCAGTACTGTAGTTTGAAATTTTCCTAAAGCTCTTTTAGAGCATATTCATTCATTTAAAAAAAAACAAAAAAACCTTATCTTTTTTTCGGTTCTTTCATTGTTCAAATAACAACATGCTTGCGATGCCCTTTTTGTTGTTAAATAGAGAAATGGAAGGGATAAGAACATTTTCTTTCTTCCTTTTGAAGCATCACGGCCGTGCTGAGCAATAAGTGTGGCTTCCAGCTCCAGTACCAGATGATCTTCTGTGTGTGGCTCCTGGCCTTCAGTCCCCAGCTCTGCGAGCAGCTGAGACGTTACAACGTTGTACCAGCACTGTCTGATATCCTCCAGGAGTCTGTGAAGGAGAAAGTCACTCGAATTATCCTGGCTGCCTTCAGAGTTAGTAAAGGATCTTTTCTGTGTCCGTGTTTGTGTGCGTGCGTGTGTGTGTGGCCGTGGCCACTGGGCAGAGGTTGAACTCTCTGAGTGCTTTTTTTTTTGTTGTTGTTAGATGGGCAGTAGTTATGGGCAGTAGACTCCTATCTTTTTTATAAGTGAAGTAAATATATATATTGGAAAATGGATAACCTTTTGCACGGGCAATAATTGATATATATACCAATTTCAGCTATTATGTGCTACCTCTGAATATGAATGTATGACAAAAATATTTGACAGTCTTTCTTTTTTCCCAAAGCATCATAAAATCAAGGGGTGAGAGTAATGACTTTTTTCAACTTTTTTTTTTGAAATAAGAGGTTGAACTCTCTGAGTGCTTTTTTTTTTGTTGTTGTTGGATGGGCAGCAGTCATCCAATATTAAACGGGCACCCTTTAACTAAAGGCAGATAGACAGTTGCTATTTCCCCCCACTACAAGAAGTTACGATTTGAGTGATGATGAGATATGAGGAGTTATTTGTGCTGAGAGATTTATCACGTCTGGGAGATGTGGCTGAAATCTGGACTGTGAACAGTCTGGACAGAACACAATCAAAAATGACTTCAACTTATTTAAACAACCAACAGTGGGACGACTATTATCTCATCAATTAACTGTTGTCCTTGACAGAATCTTCTGGAGAAGTCTGCTGAGAGGGAAACACGTCAAGAGTACGCTTTAGCCATGATTCAGTGCAAAGTTTTGAAGCAGCTGGAGAACCTGGACCAACAGAAATACGATGATGAGGATATCACAGAGGACATTAAATTCCTTCTGGAGAGGCTGGGAGAGAGCGTGCAGGATCTCAGGTGCAATCTCATTTTTTGGAAACTAAGCGGTGACTGATTGTATGTTGACTGGTCAGCTTTGGTCAGAAGCAATTTTTCTTACTCATTTATTTTGTTTCTGCACTGTGTTTTACTTGCAGCTCATTTGACGAGTACAGCTCTGAGCTGAAGTCTGGTCGTCTGGAGTGGAGTCCTGTGCACAAATCAGAAAAGTTCTGGCGTGAGAATGCGGTCCGCCTCAACGAGAAAAACTACGAGCTCCTCAAGTAAGATGAATCCAGTACTAAAACAGTTTCAGAATTCATTTCTATGTGGCTTTCAACAATGTTTTTTTTGCTTCAACTCTCAAGTTAGACTATTCAATTTTAACTGCTGAAAGCAAAGTTTGATGAAAGACTAAAAGGGACACTTTGCTCTTCTTGAGTACAGAGGAGATCCTCAAATATTCTTTCTACTGTCTCCAGTCCAGGTCAGTGGCTTTCCTTCTCCACTGTAAACAGTGTTGGTGGGGCACTGCATTACCTGCCTGAGGTGACGGACAGCTTGTCAGAACCCCTTTGAGGCTGACCAATTTATCCTCCTCCATGGCCTTCACAATATCCCCCATAGCCAAGTTTTCCCCTCTCCAACCGCCCAGGCAGCCACACCCTTGGCTTGCAATTACCTGTCAGCTACCTCAGTTGTCCCACAGGGCAGGAAGCCTGATAGGAACCCTTGACAGCACCCCTTACTTCCATCCTCTACCATGAATGGCACAGAAGACCTTCTGGCCACAACTCTGGACTGCAGTGCAGACAATGGAGGTGTAGAACATGATCCACTCAAGCCCAATGTCTCCAACCTCCCTCGTAATGTATTTGAAGCTCTCCTGTTAGATGAAGTTGAGGACTTCCTAGAATAGAAATTCTGCCAAATGTTTCCAGCAGACCATCACAATACATTGGGTCTGTCAGACTTCCTCCTCTGCCAGCAGATCCAACTCACCAAGTGGGTGGTGATCAGTTCAGCCCCTCTCTTTACCCGAGTGTCCAAAACCCGAGTGTCAGCCAGAGACACAACCACAGAGACACCTTTCTTTTTGAACATTGTGTTTGTTATTGAACTGCTTAATCAAGTTGCTTCAAAAAGGAATCAGTTTTGCATTTTTTTCTTTAAATAAGAGGATTTTTTTTTATTATTCTTTTAAAAAAATATTCCATTTGTAATTTTTCTACTTGTACAGAACATTTAAAAAAAGAGAAAGAAGTGACAAATGGGGACAAAGACAAGCATCAAAGTGGAGACCAAAAAGAAAAGGATTCCAGATAGCAAAGAAAGTGTCAATAAATCAGTCCCTAAATGATATGATTGTCTTTCTATCATATTAAAAAGCCTTTCATGAAATGGAAGTGGAAAGAGTTTCTTGACCACAATCATTCCCAAAATCTGTTAAAAAAAAAGATAGTATTTATTCTGAATTCTTCTCTCTGTCTTCTTTCACCACGATCATTCTCACTTTTGAATTGAATGTTATTCTCTTAGAGTGAACCCCTCAACCACAGCAGCTATTTTTTGAGGAGAATTTCTGAAAAGAGTCCCAGAAGTTGACCTGAAAGACATGATAAAGTCTTTTAATGCAGATAGATGACTGTGAAACAGCCTTTGCTTCCTTGTTTTTCACACAGGATTTTGACCCGACTGCTGGAAGTGTCTGATGACCCTCAAGTCATCGCTGTGGCAGCTCACGACGTCGGGGAGTATGTGCGCCATTATCCCCGTGGTAAACGGTGAGGAGCTCTTCTTCAACAATTCATAGCAAAGTACTTCACTCTACTTGAAGGAAATGGAGTCGTTGAGTTTATGTGTGAAATGGAAATGCATGCACAGATGCATTTAAACAGCACATTTTGTTTGTGTTTTGGAAATAAATTTGAAGTAACAAGAAAACTGTGTGTCAAAAAATGGCTTTTTACCTCATCAGTAGAAGCTAGAGGGGGAAAAAAATTGTTGAATTTTGATAATGTTGTCCACTTGCATTGATTTCAAAAAGTAGCCGGCTCATCAGTGACATTGTAGACATTGTAGTTGTGTGCACATGGAAAAACACAGAAAAACTGGGCCAAGGAGGTCATTACTGAATATACAAACCAGTTACTGTGTCCCGGAGCAGCTCAAGTTTTTTTGGAAGGTTCAGACATTTTTTTTCCTCATATGTTCCCATTTCTTTGTAGAAATATTATTTTTCTCCCTCTATTATTCTTTTTTTCAACCCCTCTTCAGAGTGATTGAACAGCTCGGTGGGAAACAGCTCGTCATGAATCACATGCACCACGAGGACCAGCTGGTCCGTTACAACGCTCTCCTGGCCGTCCAGAAACTGATGGTCCACAACTGGTATGAAATGCATGTGCAGCTTCTCTGATGTGGGTGTGTTGTTTTGGTCGTCGCTAACCGTTGCGTGCTGATGTGCACACCATAGCCCCGGAAATTGAAGTGTTGGGGCACGCTTATTCATTGTCTTCTTATCATATTGGCTGGATGGAAGTTGGATGGTAACAGGTATTGTATGGAGGTATTGTATGGAGTCAGTATGATTCTGTTCTAATGAGAATGTTGATGAAGTTCCTATTAGTGTTGAATTTGGTGACATAGATGCCATGTTCATACAGACTATGTGGTGCAGCATGCATGATTATCTGTCTGAATCTCTCTGAGCATTTCTTAAAGCAGTCCGTAAATACCGCTAGTTTTTAGTAAAGAAAAAGAAAGACACCTGTATTGCTCAGCTGAACAAAATGACTGCGAACTATTTTTCCTGCTGTAAACTACTCCAGTTATTGGATAAAAGTTGTTGACCATCAGATTCAATGCCGATATGCCGAAAATCCTGCCCCGCAAATCCATAAGTGGCTCAACAACGTAAGTTTAGTTCTGATGAATTCTTTAGATAAACAAACTGGAAACTATGAAGGCGACCAAACAACTTGATAAAGAGCTATGTGATAATCTGTCAACTAACTCAACACAGAGTGAAAGAAAGAAGGCTGCCCTGACATGATTGTAGGATTTCTCCAGTTAATCACATATTACTGTGTGTTTGTTTGTGCTGCGTGAACAATATTTGAAGAGGTGATTCACTGCAAATTTATATTTCCGTTGCTGTGGGCCATCACCAAAGGGGTTAAAGGCAGCACAACGAACATCAGTTTTTGTTTTGTTTTCCGTGGACCTGTTCTGAAGACGCTCCACTGCCACAGTGTGTTATTAGCTAAGACATGCTCTGAGATGACAGTGTGCTACATGCTCTGAGGGGGAGGCTCACCCACACACACACTTTGAAACTTTTTTCAACTTTTAAATTCTTACTTTGATGAAGTAAGCATTTGGTTTTTGACTTCCAGTGTGTTTTTCTCTTCCCAGGGAGTACCTTGGGAGACAGCTTCAGTCTACTGACCAGCAGCAGGCTTCCACTGTTGCACCACGGAGCTGAACATTTCACCTTTCATCTCTACATGTGTTTTTTTTTGTCTCGTGATATAAATGTGAACTCTGTGTATGTTGAGATATTCAGCTTCTTGATAGGAAAACTATGACAGTGCGGTTTCCACTTCCAATCCACACTTACAGATTATCCTGAATGTTACTTATGTTACTTGACCCAATCGTTGTGCTTAGTGCTGTACCCCATGCAGTTCAGTAATGTGTAGTGATTCCAGTCACACCGTGTTTGTGCTTTTGTTCAAAACTGAAAGATAGAGACAGAGACAGACAGAGAGACAGACAGAGAGACAGACAGAGAGACAGACAGAGAGACAGACAGAGAGACAGACAGAGAGAGGGGAGGGGGGGGAGAGAGAGAAAATCATTGTACTAATAAAAATAAAGATGCTTGTATGTGCTGTGTCTGTGCCACACCTCTGTTTCAATAGGCGTCACTCAGATGATTTATTTATGTCATGCTTCTCTTATGACTTTTTTGAAGGCCTTTATTTTTTTCTTAATCTGTTTTGCAATTTGGACAATCCCACAGGCCACAAATGCGGGTGTGGAGTGGAGTGCCCCCCCCCCCCAACCCCAATCACTGGGCCTGATTGCTTGCACCAAAAAAAAAAAAAAAAGAATAGCAACGATTATGGTTAGACGTCTGCACGTCAAGTATATAAGCAGTGATACTCTGATCTGTATATATTGAATGTATAGGTATACTTGAAGTGCAGGTACAATGCACGCTGAATGAAGTCATGGGTAATGTCGACATATTGGATAAATTACAATGGTTTGTCCCATGACAAGGCATTGCAGTGCACTTATCTGAAGCTTCTGACAAGTACACAGTTGCCGAACATTGAGGGTACGGTCCAGATTCGGTAGATTCGAGTGCTGCACGAGGACAAAAGGGTCGTGTTCATGCAATGGAGTCTCCATTGGCAAAAAAACCCAAAAAAACAGTCGAGAGCAGCCTTTTTAAAAATAAATAAATAAATAAAACCTGAAATTTGCTTGGCATTCATCAGAAGTGCAGCAGGCATGCAGCCAGCAAGAGTTGGGCGTGTCCACAATATGCCCGGCATTCGCACTGCTTATGCGGCTGTTTGCAAGCATGCCCTTAAACTGTTTGCAAATGTATTACATGACCATGATTTTTTTTAAAAAATACTGTGCTAGATTTGAACATTTCTTACAGCTTTTTTAGAGCACAAAGCCATCTTTGGGATTCCATATTATCATGATTTTATGTCTCAACAGCTCTGGGACATTTCGACTGAGAACATGCTGGTAAGGCCCTTTCGGTTGTTCAATGAAGAAATGAAACAAAAATAAATTAACATGAATGTTGCAACAGAAAGGGGGGCATTTTTACCTCGAATGGGTTTTAATGCTACACTAAACCTAAAATGGACCTTTTCAGATGCTGAGGAATATAACAACCCAGCAAAAAAACTGTTTGTTTAATAAAGGGAGGAGGGCAGCCCAGTAAAAAGATTAGGATATGGCTGAGTGAATCTAAGACATCAAACATGTTGCACTCAAGGAGAGTACATGCTCACTTGAGAATTTTTTTTTTCCGCAGGAATGTTGCAGTTGTTGCTTGTTCAAATAAACAAATAAATGTTTGGGGTTTTTTTTTTTTTTTTTAATAAATGCAATATAGTGACTCTGCATCAACATAAACTGCAGCACTGAGGACGCAGATGAGTTCAGCTCTCCTTGTTCCATTTAAACCACAGAAAAAAAATTCCGTTATATATTTCACACTTTTGTACATTGTTTCATAATCATTAGTGCCGCCATCATGGCACCTTTAAAGATCAATTGATTGTTCCATCCTGAGTACTGATCATAGGGGATCCCACGAAGACAAAAGGCAGGAATTTTCTAGGATGGAATTATTTTTTCTACAGACGAAGTTCACAGTCTTTCAGAAATGTTTTAAATTACTCAGTGTAAACTATTACTCAGTGTAAATTATTCAGTGTAAACACACAACCTGTTGAGTCCCATATTTGTAGGGGATTCTTTTGAAAATGTGATGACATCTGAAAGCCATTAAATCAAATAGCAATACTCAAAACAAATTAGGCTAAGGTGTGATTAATCATGGAATGAACTAAGATTGTCAACAGAGCAGTATAAAGCAGGACATGATGAGGTCATGATATTTTTTACAGCTTTAACTCAGGTGACTTTTTTGCGAGTATATCCATTCATACTTAAGTCTATTTCACCTTATTTTGCCTGCATGCGGTGCTGTTGAAACTCATACTTTGGTCAAATAAAATTAACTTTTTCTCCATTAATAAAGAGCAGGTAAACACCAAGATTTTTACTGAAACATCAAGATTGGAAATTCAAATAATGCCTTGATGATGGCCCGAGGCAGTGGAGACAGTCAAATTCCACAAAGCCACATCAGAATGTGACCGCATCACTTGCGCTACTGAGCCTGTTTGTTAAATCACGTACAGTAGATGAATAACATCCAGGTTTTACGTCTCGATACAATGAAAAGCTACATTTTGTGTGAAAACACCCAAAAGTTGCATCTTACCAGAAACAGATGCTTCTGTTTGTTATTGAAGAGAAGGAATGAATCACTGGATGCCTTGATAATAAAATGAAAAGAAGTTTGTTTTGTATTTTGGATGAATTGACCCAAATCTTAGGGATGAAACAGTACGTGAAGAATTTTGACATGAGCACGACAACTAAAGGAAACTGTATATAAAGATCTTAATTTAAGAGGCTTGAGGATTTTTAGTTTTTAAAGGCCATACTGAGTTTGCATCAGGGATCATTTTACTGTGTGAAAGAAACACGAGGATTTGAAGCCAATGTTTCTGTACTTTTTAGTTTAGCCTGATGGTGAGACGACAAGTCGAGAGGATTTTAGTTTTTGATCCATTATTCTTGCGAAAATCTGCTGTTTGCACTGTTATCTTGACCTCAGTGCTTTCCTACTAAATGTTTGCACATCAGAGTGTGATTGCGTCACTTGCATTACCGAGCGACTGACGTGATCACGTTGAGCAGTAGCTGCACTGGTGTCAAGTCAGCCATCCCCCTAATTTTGCAAATTCATGAGTGACAATAAGCATGAAGATAAGTAAAAGGGAAAATGTTTGGCAATTATGTAATATGCGATTGAGACCACAGATGTTGTTTGAACCTGGCTGTAGATATATTTTGAAATTCTTTAAAAGTCTGTTTTTCAACTAAGTGTATATGGGACTTCTGGTCTTTGTGCGAGTTTCAAGCAGTCACTTGGTAAACTTGATAAACCAGTGAGGTCCCTTCTGCACAGGCTCCCTTGGATTAAACAGAATGTTGCCCCATTTTTATGATGCAAGTTGCTTCCAGAACGTCATTGGCCTTTAACTCAGCCAACAGCAAAATACGATCCTGATATTTTTTCTTTCAGCCCATAGCGGGCAATCATTCTTACAATTTCATAACAAAATTATTTGGTAAAAATAGAAATAATTTGACTAAAGTTTAAAAAATTGGACAGAAATGGATCAGCAATATGACGTCAAACCAAAAACATTTACTCTCAGCTGTGGTTTAAAAGGTTCAGTAACTCTTTCTATCTGCCTGATTTTATCATATCTGTGATTGGTGTCATGCAGCAAACTTTATCCTCTTTCACACACTCAGAGGTCAATTGATTGATAAGGCTCCTTGCCAATGTGTCCCGGCCTGTCTCCTCATGTCCTCTCGAGACTCTTCACACTGTGCTGACAGACACAGCAAAGTTTGCCACAGCTCCTGTTTAAATGCAACCCTGGATGAGCTGCACCACCTGAGCAACATCAGTAGGTTGTAGGCACCTTCAGGGAACAGCACCACTGAACATGCACAAGTGAACAGAGAAATGGCCTGAGGTCACCACCTGTAGAACCACTCCGTTATAGCGGAAGTCTTGCAGGCTGCATTTCTACCTGTTGTCTGTTCCATTTGCACATCAGCAGCTGAAAATGATTCAACATCAGTGTTGCTTCCTTAATTGGACAGATCAGTTTCCAAGAAGTTTGGTTGACCTGGAGTAGCATTGTATTGTTTAAGTGTTCCTTTCATTGTTTTGAGTAGTGTAGGAGAGGCGCTTCCATGCATGCAGAGGAAACATGCAACAAATATATGAAGCATTATGTAATATTTGAGTGAGCAAGTATGTCATAAGTTTTTTGAAGAATAAATTCTTGATGACTTTAACTGACTCAGGACTTATTGACAAATCTGTAGTATAACATTTTTTTAAAAATATGTCTGTAATCTTGCTGTGATTGAAAGTCCTACTAAGAACAAATTAATTGTTTGAACGAAATCAATCAACATTATTGCATTTTAAAAGTCTGCTTTGCAGTTTGGGGATCAATATATGTCTATGGAATCATCGCCGGCAGCAAATGAACACGTCGGGGGCAAGCACTGCTTTGGAGGTCTACCATCTTGCCACGTTCCAGAGAGCAAAGGGGCGGGACAATATAGAAGGCTATCCACAACGTTTGATAAGTTCCCGAGTCTCATTGGACAGGAAACGACCCCACCCCGCCTACTGTTGTGTAACTCGCAGTTCATTGGCCCGATAAAGTGTCAGGCCCGAAGTGGGATGGGGTTTCTTTCCCTGCGAGTTTTATCAAGCAAGTGAAAACAATTTTGATTTCTTTTTCTTGTTGGGGACTCAGCCTCCGGCCGTTCATAACGCTCCGCAGCTTCTGACGCAGTCCAGCAGCAGCAGACCCACCATGGCCGCAAAGAAAAACGCGAAAGTACACGTTAAAGCCAAAGGTACGTGGTTGTTTTTCTATATTCATTCTGACCGACACCGCGGTGGGTAAAGACTGTGCAGCTCCCGGGCCTGTCGAAAGTGGTCGTGCTGTCAGGCTGCTGTCTCAGCTCGCCTCAGTGAATGACGAATGGCGATTCGGTCGGTCTGTGCAGTTTCTATACGCTTGGCTCCCACATGAACGTTAGACAACCCATTGATGATGAGTGATATACCTGCAAACCGATGTGCACATATTGATTAAACATTATGACCCACGTTTTTCTCTGTGGGAACTCTTTTGTGGGGACACGGCCGATGTGCATTTGTTAACAGGCCGGCTCACAGCCACGCAAGCCTTCGGATTAGCGAGCACCTGCGTGTAACACGCCACAGATAACGCGACGCGATGCAGCTTAGCAGATGGCTTCTGTCTTTAGGTTTATACAGAGCAGCCATTACTGCGGGCCTGTTCGTCGTCAGCGTTCCTGGATACATGCTCCGCTGCTGGATCAGCGTTGCTGGTGTGAGAGTGCACTCCGCCCCCCCGGCTTGTCTCGCTCCGCTTCCAAATTAATGCTCACGTGTCAGTAACGGGGGTGTTCTTCTGGACCCTTTGGACTCTTTACAGTAGGTCAGGGGTCCTGGCATTGTCGTCCGCGAAAGAACCACTAAAAACTAGCGAAACGTATCCTGACATATCTGGTCCTGCTCTCGCGAGCACTTTCCACCCAAAAACCCCTGTGCGAGTGCAACCAAAAGTAATTTAGGGGTACTCTGTAATTTTTCTTAACTGATTTTTGAAGGGGGACACGTGGCAAGACGTGGTGGGTGCACGCACGCACGCCCCTCGCAGCTCACACATGGAGCGGATCAAGGGTGAGCACACTGTGTCCTCTCCCGATGCCACCGAGCGTTTAACCCGCTTTCCATCGTTTACACCAGACTGCAGGTCTCTGTCGCTCCACCGGTTTATGTAACGCCATTTTTAGATTATCCTGCTGTGTTCTCGCCGACGTGGAGCGTGTTATGTTCTCGATAACAAAAGTTAAAGGTGAACACACATGCGCGCAGGCATGGAGTTGAGATGCTCTTTGTGCCCTGACGTTCCTCCTGCGGTCAGTGAAGCAAAGCGAATGTCAGTGGAAGGTTGGGAAAAGTATAAAGGAACAAAATGTTCAGTTTTACTTGGTCCTCTCCTTGACCCCACCCCCACGCTCTGTGCTGTAGTGTATACATTGGTTGGGGAGATAAAGCAAGAACTATGTTTAAAGGGTTAAGACGGTGGGCTGCAAATTTTATTACCAGAAGAACACTTTATGGCATGTTCCATTTCATTTAGATATATGAAGCTGCAAAATGGACAGTCATGGTTTAACTCTCAATTTCTTTGTCTTTTTTTTTTTTTTTTAATCCTTTTTTTGTTTTTTCAATCCCCCCCCCCCCCCCTTTATCTTAGCTGGAGCAGGGTCCAGTTAACAAACATGTCAGCAGTAAAATCAAACGGTGTTTTGACACCTACTCTTTGGCCTAAATTGGGTGGCTCACTCAGGTTAAGAGTCTCAAACTACATGGTAACTACATCACTTGCAATGAAATGAGCCAATGGTGTAAAAGATGCATGTACAATCTGACAATTAAAAAGAAACCGGTTATTTAAGGCTAATATTGACCCCTGGGGGGAAAATGTCAAGAGCCACAGGCTGTGAACCCAAGGTCACAGACAATTTAGTGAAATGAAACTTTAATTAGTTGGTAATTGCACAGGATTTTGTGGCAGTTGACAAGATTAGCCAAGTGGATGTGAAGTGCAATAGTTTTAAAGAGTCCAATGCCACTGTGCAAAGGACACACAACAATGGGGCCACCAATAGAATTGGAAGATCTTTTGACCGTTGATGTGTTATTTTACAAACCATTTGAGTCATTGAGCACAAAAATATCCACTTCCAAGGAAAAGTTTGTAAAAGTTTGGTCAGTATTTTTGACATGCAAGAGTTTTTACCCCTTCATGTTAAAAAAAAAAAAAAAGTCCGTCGTCCGTCGTCCGTCCCCCCCC
>JASSRZ010034542.1:0-12511 GCA_032164315.1 Malacoctenus gilli | reverse complement strand
AGTGGTGTGAGACTCGTTCTATTTAGGGGGCTGCTTTCAGTTTCCATTGACCTTTAGTGAGCCGGAGCAGTAAAATCGAAGCATCAAAAGAACAAAAATATGATGTTTTTAGTTCCTTTTTAAGAGAAAAAAACCAAGTACATTGTGATTTTATTTTATTTTATTTTTTTTTACATTTTTTGTACTTTTTACAAAAGCTGAGTTAAATTTCTTTGGAAAATACTAATTTCTTTCTCTTTTTTTTTGCTAAGCGACCAATCATGGACGTTGATGCTTTTTCTGTGATCTGACTCGGAATGTTATGTCTGGTCCACTAACAACATAAACTATTTCCAAACACTAATTACGCAGTAAAAAACAAAGAGCCATAGTTTGTAAAACCATCGAAAGGGCCGCGTCAGACCCTCTGGCAGGCCGTTTTTTGGCTCCCGGGGCCACGTGTTTGGCAGCGCAGTCCTCAAAAGACGGTGTGGCTCTTACTTCGACCAGCTGGTGCGTCAGCCTTGACCAGCGTTTGCGCTCGATCGCAAGTTAGCGCATGTTTTTAATTCAAGCAACCCTTTTTTTTCCTGTGGATTGGGGCCACGGTCTCGGTGTAATTCAAGACCTTGCAACACCCTCCAATTTCTGCACAAACATGTTTGTGGAACATTGGGGCTCGCCTTATAATTGGAACATTTAGGATGATTACCCAACACTTTACCACTGGAGAAGTGATAAGGAAAAAAAGTTTGTAGGGACATTCTTTACTTGCCCCTGCAGGATTGGCAATATTGGTCGTCAGGTAAAAGGTTAGACTCCAATAAACCAACCAAAACCCAAAGCAGTGCAGACTCAAAGTGATAGAATCATGACTTCAGTCGACAAAATTGTGTTGACTTTGCATTTGGTACCTTTGGGGCGTAAGCATTTTTTCTTTCTTCCCCCATGTGGGTGAAAAAGTGAAGAAATTCCTGACATACATGTTTTAAATCCAATGTCTGATAAGCACAAACCGAAGTGCAGCGAGTGGGTAAAACGAGATTGTGGGAAGGAGAATAGGAGGGGAACAGAGACAGGCGCACCTTTATACGATCGCATCGGAGGGAACCGCCCCAAAACAGATGGGCACACCAGACAAGGTGCTCGTTGCTTAACAACACTGACAATGATACAACAGCAGGGTTTCACATCATTGTCACATCAAGAATGAGTGAAAAGTAAGTGGTTCAAAAAAGGTCTGCTTGAAAAAGAAAAAACACCTTCATTTGCATCCCAGAGTTCAGTTGTTATCTACACTTGGTCAATCTCTTTTTGGTTGAAGCTTCCTGGTTTTGACCTCCTCCTGCTTGTTGACTTTACATGTCTTCTGTGTTTCAGGTCCAGTCCAGTCACATGACAGACAAGACTCAGGCATAGTGATATCAGACTGTGCACCCTTCAAAAAAGTCCCCCCCATTTAGTCCCACAACGGCTTGTTGCAAGGGTTCTGTCCTGCCAGAATGCTCTGGAGGGGCTGTCTGCTCTCATTATAGCTTCCAAAGTTTGTATTGAGTTCCCCTCATCCCTAGGCCAAGCATTAAGCTGGCAACTCTGTCCCAGTTTGTCCAACCGTCTGTTGTTGGTCTCGCTGCATGGTTTGGAGGTGTGCCTGCTTTATGCAACACACCTTTCAATTTGGCAGTATTTTTTAAAAGGCTGTTTTTTTTTTCTGCCAGAACAAGTCCCATCACTTACCACAACATGGACAGTGTCCAAACATGGACAGTGTGAAGCACCTTGCGAATGAGCTTACACCAGCCCGCAGCCAAGTGCTTCTCATTGGCGTTGAATCATAGGAACAGTAGGAAATGGAACGAGAACTAGAACTTTACGAGGCAGAAATCAACGTGCTTGGGAAGTGAGGTGGAGGTCACTGCGATGGAGACGCACAAAATAGACATAAACAAAGGGCTACGAGCCAGCTGCGAGGATCTCTAACATCGTCGTGCCTGAATGGACTTCAAAATAACTGAGTTGAAGGTGAAGTGTTGCTTTTAAGGTGTTGGGAAATTCTTACAGGTCAGAATATTGATACGTATTTCAAGGAAAAAGCAGGAACTACCAAGTCTTGCTAGTTTAACTGAGTGATTTCCACTTGACTGGTTACCTCCATCAATGAGGTTTGTTGTCCGATTTCTTGGGTTGCCTCTCTGCTAATACAGAAAGACAAAAAGCTCTTGACAGATTTGGATCCAATTTACTGGATGGGTGAGGAGGGACACAAGCAACAGGTGGCTACATTTTGGTGATGGTCTGGTCATCTGGGGGAAAAAATGGTAATGGAAAAACATAATTTCTGTGGTCTGTTTGAAGTGTGTGTAGTACTTTAAGAGAGTGCAGCATGAGAGAGATTGAAGTACGAAAGGCTTACAGGCCTCTTGGCTGAGGTATGCGCTCTACTAAGTGCCCCTCTGGTTGATATTTTTTTTATGAGTAATGGTGCAGTTAGCCACCAGGGGGCAATCATCCATTCTACTTTCATTTATTGTACACAGAGACTAGTTGTTGTTGTTGTTGGTGCTTAAATCATCTAACTGACTGCAAGACGTTCACTGTCCTTTGCAGAACAGACACACTGAGGGAAACCATGAGTCTACTTGTTGAGTTATCTGATTTGATATTCCCTATTAAGTGCCTCCATTGTTTTGTTGTTGTTTTTTGTAAAATGAGTCACTGGAAACTGTGATCAATCCCCAACTTTTATCTAAATTCAGGATTTCATTACTGTGTGCTTGAGTCTAAACAGTCACCAGTGAAATGACAACAAGAAGATCCCATCACTGTTTTCAGTAAAGCTTTTATTTTGGCGTCTTGTTTTCTTTTTAGCTAGTGCGAAAGATCGAAAGAGGTGATGCTGCAGAGGAGACACATTCAACCAATGTTTGTACATTGGAGTTTTCACGGGTTAAACCCAGATGAGCTTGATCGAGGCGGGCTGCTGCAGGCTGGGGGTGCAGCTCCACCCCGCGTAGCACTGGCAGGTAAAGTTCCGTGCCCAGGCGTCCAGGTCGGCCGCCGAGGGCAGGCCGACCGCCGCGTACCTCTGCTTGGCCCGCAGGATGCGGAAGTGCGCCGGGTTCAGGTGCAAGTAGTCGGGGGAGTCGTAGTCCTTCCGGACGCAGCGGCCCCTCCCCTGACACAGCACCTTGCTGCAGAGCATGGCGGCCGCCGTCACGTTTGCGATGTATGGGTTGAAGGTGGAGGTCAGGTACTCGGAGAGAGACTGACAGGCGTCCTGCAGGGAGACGAGAGAGACGTCAGGAGGGTACAGCATCCATCCATCCATCTATCTATCCATCCATCCACCCACTCTCGATCCATGTATCCATCTCAATCAACTTTTTGACAAGGCAAACCACACACAATCATGCAAGCACTCACAACTGTGTGGTGGGTTTTGCACTGAGCTCTGACACACTGGGTGAACATGCAAGCTCTGCACAACTAAAGCTGCAAAAAGCAAGACTTTGACTTTGGTTTTGTTTGTTTTTTTAACAATGCAGAGTGTGCAGAAGAACTTTAAGCTCTGGTCAAGATCAAATTGATTTCCTTTTTTTTAGTTTTTGGAGATTTAGGATCAATTTATGTGTTGGATCGAAGGTTGACAACGGTTTTGCTCAATCAGGTCATATCTTTGAGCCATGTCAACATGCTTTTCTTTACATAATCATTTGCATATGTGACTTTTTTTTCCATCTCAAAAGTGCTTAATTTTGCTTATAATCATTTACATTACAGGTGACTATGGTTCCTCATAACCATACAAATGAATGAATTAAAAAAAAAAACAGAAAGCCTTTGTAGGAACATTTATGTCTCAAGAAAAGAACCTGATTTGCAAGTGGAAGTTTCAGCCTGTCGAGGCCAAAAGCAGCCTGAAGATAAATCATCAGCTTTCATTATCACCAACCCACTGCACAATCCGTCTCGTAGAGAGTGGCCCCAGAACGCGCCGTGTGAGTGGACAGTCTGTTCACGTGCACCAGCAGTTTTTTACAGTGTGGGAAAAAAACTTCTCATCACGGAGTGTGCATTCGTTGCGTTCATAGACACGTGGGCACCAATAGGAGTCCTAAAAGTTTTGTGGTGACTGCCAAAAGAATGATTAATGAACGATGCCAAAAGTGATACATACACTGTATATATAGACAGGCACATGTCTATGTGGAGCTCTGTGTGTGTGTGTGTGTGTGTGCGTGTGTATGTGTATGTGTGTGTGTGTGTGTGTGTGTGTGTGTGTGTCTGTGTGTGTCTGTGTGTGTGTGTGTGTGTGTGTGTGTGTCCGGGGTAATAGGGTAATACAGAGTTTCTAGTAGTAGTGTAGCCAGTTGCTGTTACTGCCTGGCCTGAGCACACCCCACTCTAATTTCAAAGCCCCCCCCCCCCCACACACACACACACACAAGAGGCAGTGCCTGACAAAATCATCCCTCAGTTGCTGCTGTGTGTGTATTGTCGCTTTATGCCTGCAGTTTCAATATGGCCTTACAGGTGGCAGCAGGTAGCCGACGTTCTTGCTCTCAGGTTTTGCCAGTAGGTGGTGGTACTCACACACCAGAGGTTCAAAGTGGGCAGCAACTCCATCAGTTGATCATGACTGAATCCATCAGCAGTTGTGTGTTAAACTGTCCTGTATAGATTCCTTTAATAATGGTTAGTTCACCTTTCCAGTGTACTGTCTTCAAGGTACCCGCCTACTGAGGACTTCAAGGCTATTTTTTCTCTTAAATTGTGACTCTTGATGTTGTGAAAACAGGAACATAGATTCGTAGGCATTATTCAGCACATATTAAAAGTGCCTTTGGTTTCCTCTTTTCACAGGACGTGACAGCTGAAGCCTTTATCTCCAGGGGCGCGTACGTGAAGCGAGTTTTTTAGCCTTGCACGACCTGTCTTATATCTACATTGCATGGTCTGCTGCTGTCAATAGCTGTGGCTACAGTGCGGTGCAGTTACCTTGGTGTTGTAGTCTTTGGTGCTCCCCCACATCACGACGCCAGAAGCCCCCACAGCTGCAGACTCTCCCACTGTGCTGATGAGATCAGCCTGAAAGAGCAAGAACCACACAAAATGTCGAATGCAGAACAGCCAAGCCTCCTTTTCCTCTTTTCTTTCGTCTTAAAATTTGACCATCACATATTTTCAAAAAACCTCCAAGTTACTTGCTGATGAAATGCAGCTTTGCTTATGCAGACAGGTTTCAGGAGATTGTCATAAATAAGACAAATAAGAGATTGCAACCACTCCAGGGCTTCGACCACTGACCAGGGTCCAGTAGCCATGACTACAGTAAAAGAGGGAGAAGCAAGGGGTTGTGTGTTGGGACGAGGATGGGGCTGATGGATGGATCAGCAAAGCTTTGGAGATTTGGAGAATTCTGAAATCTATGGTCCAGGGGATTGTAATAAAGTTTAGTAGCGGTCAGTCAAGATTAGGATTGTACAATGTGCAGAAAAGGCATAGCAACATCACGATCACCGGGTTATGTTGGTATAATAAACACTTGTCAGCCAAGTCCCTTTTGGTTCCCCACGTAGCTGAAGGGAGGCGTACCCTCAGAGTAACCCGGTGCGACCCAACTCTCACCTGACTCTGGAACCTCTGGGTCTGATCCCGGTACAGGGGCCTGGAGTAGACGTAGACGGGCATCGTGTACGGGCGCTTGGGCAGCGCCGCCACCCTCAGCGCTTCCTGGACTCGATTGCGGACAAAGAGCGCTGCCTTGGGGGAGTTCCTCAGGCTCAGGTGGAGGTAAACGGAAGGGAAGAGGGCCGTGCAGCGCTGCCACAGCCACACCATCTGGTCATTCTGCCTCTGGGCCTTCTTGGTGCACTTCCCTGTGTAGCCAGGCGTTCCCCACCCGTAGTTGTGGCAGTCCGGGAACAAGTAGAAGCCCCAGCGGCGGCTCGGACGCTCCCCAATGCCCAGGCTGATGGTTTTCTCCATGAAGTGTCGCCCGGCCAGCTGGAACTGTCTCTTCGCCAGTTTGGCGATCTGCTTGGATGACACGAATGGGGCCATCTGCATGGCATGGGACACCGACAGCTTCTGGTAAATGCGCTTGGAGCCCCAGTTCTGCTCCCAAATGGGGCGCCAGGACTCCCAGTCGATGACCGCCAGGCCCGGGGAGGAATCCTGTGAGATGTAGCGATCGATTTGACCCCGGGCCTTGGCGAGGTGCTCGGTCATGTTGCCGTTCTGGGGGACACCGCCTCGGTAGACTTGACGCTTGACGGTGTCAACTTTGGGGTAGAGGCCGAGGCGGTCCTCGTAGAAGATGGTCAGAAACTGGCCCGGCACAGCGGCGGTTGTTGTCACTGCCTGGAAGGCCGCTGTGTCCAAGGGGATGCGGAGCTGCTTGCAGCGCTCGGTCGGGGCGTTCCAGATGGCGACGAAAGGGTGGTCGGGGACCAGTGGCGGCTCAGTTGGCGGCAGCGCCAACGACAAGGTGAGGAATGCGATCACATACAGGGGAAAACTGATCAGAGAGGGCGGGGCCATCCTGAGGTTTGGGTGAACAAAGACGGAACAAATATTTCTATCAATTTTCTGCAAAATTAACTCAATCAAGTGTTTCAAAAGCATGGAGAAGACCACATTTGTAAAAAAGAATGTTTTTAGACATTGTTTTCAATTATATATTTTCTTTATTTAAATTCAGGTCGTGTTTTATTTCTTTTTACTTTTTTTGAGTCATAGCAAAACGAATTTCATAAAAAATTGGCTCATTAAATAGTCAAAATGTGAAGTATCACAATGTAACCTGATACAGTCAGTAATGATGACATGTGTTCTCCTATCACTGAGAAATACGCTTTTAAATGTCGACATTTTTCAGCTATTTACAATCTTTCAGTCTCATCTTCGTTATTGTGGGACACATGATGATAAGGCGCTTATTACTTAAATCAGTTTTTATTGAAGAACAAGGCGTCACAACTCGTATTGTTCATAAAATCCTTTGTCAAGCAAATAAAACCATATGCAAGTCTTTAAAAACAATGTTCCAAATACATCAACTGCTGAGACAGCCACAGACTTTCACTTTCAATGTAAAAGCATCTGACCATCTGCATCTGTCAATCAACATCGTTCAGGTATATAGATCAACCTTGGACAACCATACGTTTTAATTTGAAAGTGTGAGATATTCACAGATAGATTTTGTGGATTGGCATCGAGCTAATTGGAGTTTAACTTAAGCAGACTCATTACCTTGTTATTCAATCCTAACTGCTTCAGAAAAATAAGTGAAATTAGTGAAAAAGTGATTTGAAAATGTCCCACTGATACGTTTAACACTTAGAAATATATAATTGTCATGCAGTTCGTAAAAGTCTGCGGATTACATCATTCCTATCTGACGTTGTGAAGCCTGGCGGTGCGTTCAGGGCCTACCTGCTGCTCTCCGCACTGACCTGTGGACGAGTGTCATCTCTCTGTTCCCTGCTCTATATCTGGCTGTTTTTTCTGCTGTTTCATGTGCCGCAGGAACCTCTGACAGATGTATATCTGCTCAACATCCTCATTTCATGCTCGCTCAAAGCGAAGTTTCGACTTCCAAAACAACACGTTTTGACATTTTTATCTTCGAAACCATGCGAGCGTCATCGACTGCTGTTGTGCTCTAAACACAAAACTTTATTGACTCAATTTTTGTTCTGGTGTTCAAACTACCCATCGTGTATAATGAGGCAAAAGAAAGGATGCAGCCTTGCTGCCAGTCAGTCACCACTGAAGCTCATCAAGTGGTACATTCCAGTCCATTCATTTGACAAGAGTGAACTATCAGACACAGCACTGAAGTTAGGTCTTTATTAGCAGTGCATGTACATTCAGGTAACATTTTCTATGTGTTGCATAGTGCTTTCGCAATACATGGTTTACAATCTCAAGGTAAAACGATTAAAAAAAAAAAAAACTAAACGCAACCGGAGCAGGAAAGAGTCCCTGTATCTATCGGGTCACGTCGGACCCTTTCGATCAGAACCTCGTCCTGAAGGCTCAGAGAACCCAACAAAGATGCTACGTTACTAACTGTACAGGAGCAGGTCCTGGGGTCTCCGGGACCGCCACAACCAAACCGCTGCCAACTTCCGAGCTAAGTTTCCGTTTGACCTAAATCGCTCCCGGTTGGCGGTGCTGATTGGACCATGAGAACAGGTAAACTGTTGGTAGCTTTGTAGTATCTGTTCTCAGGTTGGCCTGTCGAAGGGTCTTGCTTCCCCGGCTGTTTCACGTGAAAAACGAGTCTTTCGTCTGATTGTGCAAGTTGCATGAATGCCCTGTTGAACACTGAAGTGCTCAGAGTTGTACGAGATGAAGTGAGACGCGTTGGCTATGAATTACAGAAAAACACTCTCTAAACCAATAGGATTAAAGAAAGTTCATCTACTTGATATTAGGATCATTTTAAGGACGGTGCACAAAGCCATTTTGCTTTGGTTGAATGACAGAAAGAGATCCCCAAATGAGGGTCTAGGACCCTCTCATAAAAGCACCAGTGATCACAGAAGGGGCCAAATGTTTTGCCTCCTCTCGAAAAAAACCCAAACTAAGACACTTTCTGTGTTATAAAACAGGTAAATAAAGAACTGAGGCTTCCTTTTACGAAGGCTCCCACTTCTGTTTGTTTGTGACAATGAATTTGTCTTCCATTGTTTGGCTTCACTGTAATGTTCTGGTTCAAATGAAGGGTAATTTGCTTGAAGCTTAATCTCAACGAGGTCCGTTGATGAATATTTCTTGGCATTTTTGGAAAAAAAACTTACATAAAAAGGTTGGAATGGACCAAGTCCATTGGTTTCACGGACCCATTTGACCAACATTTGAGAACAAACTCGACCAAAAGTAAACCATACAGTCAGGAACCCATTCAGTTACGTTTCCCTACACATTTCTGTCACATGGAATGTCTTGTTTACTGCCCGACTGACCAACATCACTTCCAGATCTTATTCTGTTTGTCAGGACATGAAATCAGTGACTGTAGGTGAGAGAGGGGAGCGTAGACCGACCAGTCCAGTTAAGTGATTGCTCTCCCGTCAGATGACTGATCTAATGCTCTCTGCTCCCATAACTTAAGATGAAACCCTTGGATTATCTCAGTAAAATAGAAACAGGTCCACTGGACTGAGCCTGAGTCTCAAAAGACATTTGGCTCTTTGTCCAAGTGTCCTAGTCAGGTCCTGCAGTTCACGAGGGTAGACCGGCGGGTCTATGAGACGCTCCCTTAACTCGGGTAAGTTCTCGAACCGCTAAACAGACATGTTTTTCTCGGTGACATCCCAGGGAATCATTCCAGAAACCAAAACAAAGATAGACACTTGTGGTGTAGGAAATATTGAAGCATAAGCGTTGATATTTACGACCTAGACTTTCCTGCTGGCAGGTTATCAGCTGACGAAGGTCCAAAGTTCAACAGACAAGGACCATGACACAGACAAGCCAGAGAACTTCAGACAAAGCTTGAGACCTCGGCGACTCGGCGTAATGGCAGTTTTTTCTCAACTCATTAAAAAAACAACTCGAGAACTCAAATACATCGGCCCCCTGCCTCCTGTTCTACCTCGTTGTGTGAGGATGCCACCAAGCAAGAAGGCAAAGAAGAAGGCCTTCGATAAAAACCACAGTACCACAGAGTCCGTGACTCATATACAGTATGTGCCGCTTTTCTACATCCAGTTCAGTGTTTCGTCATTACCTACAGTACTAGACGTCGGAGACAGCGGTCCGCTGTCAGCCGCGCTCAGATGAAGTGAAATACAACAAAAAACATTTGGTCCCTCAAGACTGCGATATGACTGATAAGAAAACAAACTCAATACTTCTTACTCATTGGGACAGTTAGCCCAACAGATACATGGGGGTACATGGGCATATATTGTACCTCTAACATGGGTACCAACAGTCTAAAACACACGACAATTCCTGATTAGTTGATTCTTTCAAGGTAAGGTTTAAAAAAAATACACTTTATGAAGAATCTCAAGTATAGTAACATTGGAGTGTTGAGAAATCAGCCAAGTTATAGAGTTGAACTAACTCAGTATTTCAGAAGAAACAGTTGGCTGAAAAGAAGCGTTGGCATCCTTTGGTTTAAAGGTAGTAAAAAAAGATAATTTGTGGGAGGGGTGGGGGGGTGTCCGTCATCCCACGTGTCATCAGGATCCAGCCGTCATGTGATGTTCCACGGGCAACCCACGCAGGCGTTGGGCCATGGAGGGAATGCAGATTGTTAGCATCACGGCAGTTCCAACACAGTCCACGTCAACAGCCCGCGTTACCGCATCCGACCTCCACGTCTTTCGCTGCAATATCGAAGGTGGTGCCATGTTACAGACTTTTTGTTATGATTCAACACAGCAGATGGGTTCTTTTACTTTTTGTTTCTTTTACCAAAAAAAAAAAGACTTTTTCTTTTATTTCAGTTTGATCATCTGATTTGCGTGTTGGGATGTCTGTCAGCCACAACGAAGCATTTCAATCCATTTACACAGTCAAATCACTCACTTCGGAAAGGGTTCATATTGGCTGGCAACAGTGACTGTAAAACTACACCGCTGAAGGAATATATGGAAAGAAACATGACGACCTGTGAGAGTGTTTTGGACTGACAGGTCCTGGCTCTGTAGACGCATCCAGAAGTAATGCAACGTTTGGAGGATTTAGGTTTGGGAATTTATTGTTGCTTTTGTTTGGGTTTTCTTTGGTTGTTACTTGATAATGTCTTTAAAGCCTCTCTGAAGGATTGCATGTGTACGCTTCATGAAACTGGTAGATTTGCAGCAAGTTGGACAGAGCTGATGATGCGTGAGAGATGTGACGCCACAGAATATGGACTTAGAAAACAACAGTTAGAAGTGGAGCGAAGCAACAGGACTCATTCCATTGAATAGTTGTTGTCTCTCGCTGGTCAATAACTGGATTTTGTAGTTTTTTGTTGTTATTTTGTTGGTTTGTTTGTTCCCTTTCTGTTGCACATGTCAAAAAACTTAATCCCGAAATGAGTAGTTTGAAAGTAACTCACTCAAAATTGTTACATAAAACACATCATTTAAAAAAAACAAACTGATTATACATTCATCTACAAAGACAAAAATCCTCTCTTCGGGATAGCATTTGATAAACTTTCAAACGAGACCAAACTGGAAATTCAAAATCAAAATTTCGTGTCTACTGGAATCGATGCAAGCGATTTGAGGTATTGGTCAAAACGATCGGGTCCTGCTGCTCCACGTGGAATGGTGGGGGGTGTCATAGCAATACCAACCTGAGACACATGTGACTTTACTGTGTAGTCACACACAACTGGGGGAAGAATTCCAGATGAGGGGTTGAACTATTGAAGCACCGAGAAGATGTACCAACAGCAACCAGTGTGTTAGAAAAGGTCCAGGTGGAGTCAAAAAAAAAGTCCTAATTCAAGACCCCGCTGATGTATTGAAAAGTAACATCTGTTTGCAGCCGTGTTCAAACGGACTCACATTTTCGTCACGCAAGCGTCTTTAGTAGCAACAAGTTCAACATCAGCGTCAATAAGACCAGGTGGCGGGTGCGAGTGGCCGGCCCCGCCGCTGCGCTCTCCCCAGCCTCCCACCGCTCGCCCTGCTCGTCCTCCCACGCCGTCCTCCTCCTCTCCTGCTCGTCCTCGCCGTCCGCCGCCCGCGGCCCCTCGTCATCCTCCTTCACTTTGTTGATGCTGTCGCAGGCCTCCCCCTCGTGCCCCTCGTAGCAGTGGCAGCGGAAGCGCTCAGTCAGCAGCTGCAGCTCGCGCTGCGAGTGCCAGCCGGTGACCGCGAAGTCGCCGTCGCCGGAGGGGCGGATGTGGTAGCTGTCGGCGGTCAGGTGGAGGTAGTGGCGGGCGCGGGGGTCACGGCGGACGCAGCGGCCGTTGCCCTGGCACAGAAAGTCGCTGCAGACCTCGGCGGCGCGGGTCACATTGGTGATGTACTGGCCGAGGCGGTGGCTCAGGAAGGACTTCACTTTGGTGCAGTTATACTGTGGAAAACATCACATGACACGCAAGTATTCAGCCTCAGCTCATGAGTCTGCATTTACAGTTACAAGTTACTTCTAAAGTAGGCTTAAAAACAGTAATCCTGGCTTTACTTTTTGTGCTGTGTCGAGCTGAGGGTTTGTTAGGATTCCCTGAGTCCTGTAACTGATTTGCTGAGTTGGTTCAGTGAAAGTTACACCAGCGAGTGGGAGGATCATGCTCTAACGCTACAATCTGGATGTTGGCACTTTTTGAAAGAAACATATTCAGAGACTAATAAACAGAAAGACAAGCAGGAAAGCAGATGGGATAAACTTCCAGCCTGCAAATATCAACAACATCAATGTGTTTGCCAGTGTGGGTAAACTGTGCCTGTTGGTGTGTGTGTGTGTGTGTGTGTGTGTGTGTGTGTGTGTGTGTGTGTGTGTATGTGTGTGTGTGTATGTGTAAGGTGACAAAAAGGAGTCTCAACAAAAAGTCACAAACACTGTG
>JASSRZ010034541.1:0-15607 GCA_032164315.1 Malacoctenus gilli | reverse complement strand
TGTGTGTGTGTGTGTGTGTGTGTGTGTGTGTGTGTGTGTGTGTGTGTGTGTGTGTGTGTGTGTGTGTTGTTTTTCTCTGCTCTCTAGCCAAGGGTGGTATGAAGGTTAAGGCACTTTCCCGTCAAAGCAAATTTACCTGTGACAAAAGAGATCTCAGGCACTGATGGTGAATGCAGCTGCAGATCCGGCAATATGGCATTTGGTTCTGGATGTCACAGCAACAGCTTCTTCCTTTACTGATTAAATCGGCTCTTTGTCAGGGTCGGTCACTGAAATGATAAGCTGGTTACACAGAAATTGGCCTCCTGATGGTTTGAATTGAAACCAAATAGTGTTTCCCAGGCCACACCATAAGGAGGTTTTTGTATCCACTGTGGGGAAGTGCTGGAGAAGGGGGGAGTCATTTTGACCTCTGAAGAATGCATGCAGCAGAGCAGTGTCATTTTTTTTTACCCTGACAGCCAAGGGAAGGTTCCAAAATCAATCCAAATCGTGTGGAAAAGGTCCCACAGCTCCAGAGGGCTTCAACTCCCCAATCCTACCTTTCCCCGAATCCAGCTAATCCCTAACCTTTTCCTCAGGGTTAGGCAATCCTGGTCCTAGAGGGCTGCAGCCCAGCAGGTTTTCAATGTGTTCCTGCTCCAACACACCTGAATTTTTGACAAACAGAGACTGCACAAGGTGGCGATTAGTGGGAAAGTTGGGGGGGGGGGGGTGCTTCTATCCAACTTGAGGGGGGAAGGAGGGTCGTTTTCACCCTCTGGGACTGACAGAGAGGGCGGGTCATTTTGAGTCCGATGGGCTGCACATGAGGCTTGTTTGGTGAATCTGTGGAAATGGCGACATGTTGTGGTGAACCGTGGTGCTGCGGGGAAGCGCTGTGGACGGAGCTTTGACTACCGACGAAGGTACGCGGCAGGGCAGGTCTTTTTGAGATGGACAGGCACCGCAAGGGTTAAATAAAAACAGCGTATGAAATAGGTAAATATTTTTCTGAAATTCTCTTACTGAGAAGAGTACAATGAATGTTTATTTTAGTTTGACGACTGTAATTTGACTCAGTTTTCAGCATCTTTTTGAGTCTGACTTGTTCCACAGGTGCAACAGGGACCATATTTTCAGCAGTTTGATTGGACCCAACTTTGGTTCTTGTGCACCGCTTGTCACTTCTCCTTTTATATATGACAGTGTTGGAAATGAGGCTTGTCGTGGGCTTTGTTTGGGGGCTGGAGCTTTTTGGTATTGTGGATGGCTTGTGGCTGGGGCCTCTGCAGCGTGCAGCTTCACACACAGCTTCACACACCCACTATATCGATATACATGATAGAGTCAAATTCCATATCTTGATGCAAATAAATGTGCATAAAGTAACAAAAGTTTCTTCACAAAGTAAACTCATGGCATTTTACTTTAAAATATAAAGAAAAAGACACAAATCCACATGAGCAAGCATTCAGCATCAGCGAAGAGAAAAAACTTCCTTTTAACAGGAAGTAACCTGCAGCAGGAGCAAGCTCAGAGGTGGTGGGATGCTGTCCTCACCAGTTGGGTTAGTAGACAGGAAAAGAGAACAGGACAGAGACAGTGCTGTGACTGAAAGTCCAAGACCACCAGCAAACTGTACATCCAACAGCAAATTAATCCACATGCTGCAGTCTCGCTTATAGCAGGAAACACTGAACGGCGAGGTCCTACTGTAGCCAGAGAACCTACTGGGAAGGACAGATTGTGCAGTCCTGTTGAGTTGATATTTACACAGAGGGCCTTTGTATTGGACTAACAATTCAAGTATTTTTTGATTTGTATAATTTTGTCTGATTTGGATGAGACCATTAGAAGCCACATTGTTTATTTTCAGTTTATTTGTGAAATAAAATACTATAAGGGGTTCTGCCCTCTGATGTTGAGGTTTACTTTCTTCTTCAAGAATAGATTTTAGCAAAGATGTGTCATGGATAGTTCATGCTTAAAGTTGATCCATTTCATAAGGCCAGCTTTACACATGGTTCTGTGGCAACACCTCCTTTAACCTTTGTTCCCCTTTGTTTTTGAGTCTTTTACACCGATAACAAACTGACGACAGGGAGTCTTCACCTGTGCACGCCTGCTGCCCTCTATAGCTGTGCTTTATTTCAGGCAGCCAGGCTGGCATTAGAAAAATTCGATTCTATATTATAGCCAGTGTTTTACCAGTGTACAGAAGCATTATTCAGCTACTGGGTCTACCCAATTCATTCATTCTTGGAGAAATCAATTCTCTTGTAAGCCAGTAAAATTCTTAGTCAGACAACGGCAACGCTGTGCTAAGGCCCCTGTTTAAATACACTGGGACTCCATCACCCATATTGGTGCTTGCTTGGGGGTTTGTTTAGTGATCAAAGCCAAAACACCCTTGGTCCACCCGTGACAATGTGCCCTGAAATCCAAGGAAATGCAACACTTCAACAGAATTATCAAATTCAGGCAGGCACAGTCACTGAGATATCTCTAATTCACAATTGGTTAGTGTCATCATGAACAAGGGTCTGAAAACACCAAGGAAGTGTTGCAGTTGGAGGTATATGAGGGGGAGAGGCCCTAATATGTTGCCTGTCAAACATTTGGATAAACAAAGACAAGAAGAAAGACACTTATGTGCGATGTCATTCACGTGGGAACCATGGAGGACTTTGGGAATTGGGAGCAGACCAGTTTGCCAGACATTCGATTGTGTTTGGGGGGGTTCTCTTGAGTTGTGAACCACTTTGGAAGGCAAGCATCGGGCTGGGAAAGAAATGTACATCTTGTTCTCAGCCAAACTCCAAGCAGTTGATGTTAGCGGAGCTTACTGATCATCCCAGTTCAAATGGACATATACATTCCGGGAAAATAGATTAGATCCCCTTTTCCTCAAACTTAAAGAAAGAGACAGAAAACACACATGCATGAGCAGATTGGCACAAGTGGATGAGGATTAGTGCGGATTCAGAGTGCATATCCAGGCCAACAAGTCACACAGAAAACTCTCGCCTAAGACCTCACTTGGGATTACGGTCCAAGACTCAGCAGGCTTTGTTTACTCTCTGAATTCACATTTAAGTGAGAGGAAGCTTTAGATGAGGATTGCTGCGTATAAGGAAAACGTCGAAGTAACAGCAAGCCTTCATACAGAGGGCATCAGAGCCGTGTGGAAGTTCTTTCAAGTTTGTGAGTTTACGTGGCAAAGTTTGGTGTAAAATCCAGATGAGCTGCTGAGACAAAGCAAGTTTAAATCTAGAGCGAGAACTGTTGCTTTGCATGCTGTTGTGAGAACGCTCTGCCTCTCTGGAGAAAGCTGCTGTTTGCAGCTGCACCACATTTGTTGTGGAGAGGAAAGGGTGCAAATGAGATGTGATGACAGTCTTTTTGTGTTTTCATCAGTGTGTTTACATGCTGATTCCTTCCTAGACCCGCTCCATTGTTTCCAGTCTACTGGGAAATTTGTGTGTGATATTAACTTGCTCGGAGCAGAAACTCAGTCTTTCAGGATTTGTTTGAGTGGAACTGAGTGATGTCAGGTGTCCAGAGGCCTCCACGATGAGGCCGGAGTTCCTCTTAGTGAGATAAACTCAGGGTTAACTCTTGGTTCTTTGTACAACAACGGCGGCTTACTTTTTCTGTTGCTTCCAGAACTTTAGCAGAACATAAAATCTGCTCCGGAGCAGGTTATGCTCAGGGTAAGAGCACATTAGACTGACCACTCAGATCTCTGCAAATTACCACGCCTTGTTTCTAATGATCTTGCGGATCGGGGCATCTGAGGGTTTAGGAAAGCGGGAGTTTTTGGATTTAAAGTGCAACCAAAGTCTCCTTCAACCTTCAGATGGTCACTTGCTGTTGTGAATATAACTCCCTTATAAAGCATGTTTTTATCACGACAACCAGCATCAAACCAAACAAGTCAAAATCAGCAGCCAAAACCATACCCGTCACAAAGGTTGACCTAAAACAGCAACTTGAGATTCCGACGTCAACCACACATGGAACGCTATCCTCATGTACAGCCGTCACAGAATGGGCTGAACATATAATGAATTGAAGTGTGGTGAATGGCAATGACAGGGAGAGGCTTCTGCATGTTGCGGCTCCATGTTGCTTTGAGCACCAAAAGGTGCCCCACCAGTGCCTGATGGCATGTACTCACTCTTACACCTGAAGCTCAATACTGATGGCTTGAGCTCATGTTTTGTGCTGCCTCAGGGAGGCACTCTTTACCCACAGCCCTAAGTTCAGGGTTATGCTTTCTGATGACATTAAAGAGAGGACAAGTGGTGTTGCCAGGTGTGCATGGGTGTATGTGGGCAAGTGTGCCAGAGGGAAAGAGGGGGTGGGTCGTCACGGGTGGTCTGCCCCAATTAAAGAGTATAAAACATTCATATTTAGTGCCTAGCTTACCATCTGTCGCCAATGAGGGGTGACTCACCTTGTGCATCTGCATCAGTCTAATCAAGGAGCAGTCAAGTGTGTGCCTTGGTTCATTGTGAACACAGCCCTAAGTACTGAAGGACGACACCCTGGTATGCAGATGAGCATCAACGGCTTGGTGAAAGTGATTAGAGTTGCGATAAGTGTTTGAATATAAAGACATAGTGGATGGCACAGCCAGGGCGGTTGTGGCTGAGGCTCACCACACTGTGAAACTATTACTTGCATTCAGTCATTCAGGGGAGGCCACACTCTATATGCTCTGGTCCGGTGATTTTAAGGGCAGTCATCCAAGGGGATGAGCAGCGCTGCTCACACTAGTCAACATCTGCTGTGGAGTATTAACCTTTAGAGAGTCACTGGCGACTGGCAGCTCTGAGTGGTGCTGTCCTCTGGCTCTGCCTGACCTCTGACCCCTCCATGCAGGGGAGGCAGTGGAAGGAGGAAAGACCAGAATTTTCAAGGCATCGATATTGATTCACAATCAGCAAACAAAAAACAAACAAAAAAAAAAAGAACTGTGAGAGCAGCCCCAGGCAGACAAAACCTGTGTGACCTGTAGGTAACTGGTACAACAACGTCAAAGCAACATTGTGTGAAGGTGGCTGAGCAAGAAACTTCACAACACAACATTTTCATGATATCAGTGCGGCATTAATCAAAAACATTTTTCAAATCAAACTTTGCCTGGTTTTGGCAGCTGAATTACACTCAAGCATTTGTAAGCAATTGTAACATAACCAGATGCCAAACCTGCTCCAGGGCATGAATCCAGCTGACTTTCACTGAGTTGGAATTCTGTCCTCTTATTGACATATTGCAAAGAGTTCCTGCGTGGTTTTTAACTGGATAAAAACGGAGTCATAATCAATTCCAAAAAAGAATATTTCATTCACTAACCAAAGAATAATCTTGGAGCCAGAATTGAATGTGCAGGTGCAGAGCTCTGGGTCTTTTCTCCCAGCAATCAGACAAAAGGTACGTCTTTAACTCAGTCGAGAAAAGCCCCTGACTTTCCCTTGCTCTGTCTTCTTATTCTCCTCTGTTCTGCGTCCACTCCTTTTGTCCCATCTCTCATTTGCAGGGGGCATCATCAAACTATGACAAGATCAATGTCCAGACGCACATAATTGGCACTCATACTGCTGCTTTCTTCAGGTCATCCCTGCACAGTCAGGGGTCCTTCAACACTCTCCTGCAAACAATGATAACTCTTGACCAATCATGTGGTCTTGTCCTTTTGTCACTTGTGCTTTCCTCACTGCTACTTGCATATCTAAGCTTTGGTTGCGTCTCCTGTTCTTCACAAAGGATCTCTACATCACACAGTGGGTCCCTTTGTAGAAAAATGTACAAAATACAGATAAAGAAGCACATGTTTTGTCAGAAGTTAAAGTTATTAAAAGTAAAAGAAAAACAACCACATGTTCTGTTTCTGAACCTGTGACAAAAAGTGTTTTTTTTTATTGTGACCTGTTCATTGGTGTGAAAGGTGTTGCAGCTGTGGGTTGCAATAGCTGCAAGGATGTTGATTTGTTGTGTGACCTGGAGGAGACTGCAATTACAGACTGTAAATGAAGGGGAGACAAGACTTCAAAGGAATGTAAGCAAATGGAGAGAAGACAATAAGCATCAAAAGATTCCATTTCCATTCGTTATTCTTATCCGAATATTGGGAGAGAGGAAATGCACCACGAGATTATGTCATCAAAGAGCGTGCCTGTATCCATGCCAACAGTTGACACTCAGCTGACAGCAGAGCGCTGACACATTTCCGGATGTCAAGAGCCACATTTCATACAGTATCTGTGGTATTTGAATTTCTGGAGTTTCCATTCAAGTGCACTTAAGAAAAGGTGGATGGAAATGCAACTTGTGACAAGCGCTGTGACAAGCATGCGTTTGCAGGTGTTTTGTTTCGAGCCATCACAAGTGTAAACAGTGACGTCAGACCTTGCCTTTTTATCCTTTGAATTTTACTTAGTTCAGTTTCCAGACAGAGAGCAAGTCCCTGCCTGGAAATCAAAAAAACAGAAGGAGTAGTTGGGTTATTGTGGACACTTTCGTAGTGGTCAGTGTTGAGATAATTGAAGCTGGTACCATTACAGGAAGATCGCTGTACATCTGATCAGCTAATCGGGATGGTAAGATCACAACCTAGGGACTCCGGTCCGCATCCGACCTCGGGACCCCAGCCTGTCCTCCGAAGAGACTCCGGCGCTGGACCAGGAAGAGGAAAACGACCCATCCACCCTCCCTCGAGGGATTACGGGAGTCCAGCCAGGAGCTGGAACACACCCACCCAGAGGAGTGCAGAATTGCCTCCGAGAAGAGCCCAGCGCCCGACGGGGAGCAGGACAAAGCCTGCCCCGAGGAGCGCAGTCGCTCCTCGCTGGAGGCCTGCGTTGAGGACCAGGAGCAAATCACCTGTCCTCAAGGATTGTGACTCCATGCTGTGCAGCGGGAATGCTGAGGCTGCTCCGGCCTGTTGAGCTGCGGGACGTCGAGGCTGAGGCTGGTGCGCCAAGGCTGCAGCCTCAGCGTTCCCGCTGCACAGCATGGATTCCCAATCCTGAGGACAGGTGACTTGCTCCTGGTCCTCAACACAGGTCTCCTGTGAGAAGCGACCACACTCCCCGAAGCGGGTGCCGTCCTGCTCCCAATCGAACACCAAGCTCATCCCAGAGGCCATGCTGTGCTCCTCAGGTTGGGTGTATTCCAGCTCCTTGCCGAGCTCCCATGTTCCCTCAAGGGAGGAACGATGCTCCTGGGAAGAGTCATTGTCCTCCTCCAGACTCAGTGTTGTTATTGCACACCAAGAAAACTCGGGCCTCATTTAGTGAAGTTAATGTTCTTTTTTTTTTTTTTTCGAGAAGATTGAGATTTATGTGTTGGAGACCACAGTCTCCACCCTCAAATTTGTGTAGTGGGTCACTGTGACCATCGTTACCTGTCTTGTAAGTGCAGCACTGTTCTTGCTTCATCTAATCTGGTCCTATGTATACGAATGAACTCAGATTGATATACAGCCCTTTCACTAAAATTTGCAAAAAAATTTCCAGTGAGAGTCATATATGCTGTTTGTCTTATGGCCTCACTGCTGCCTGCAGGTGCAATGCAAGTGTACAGGGAAGGGGAATTCAGTCCCCACCTGAACCTGGCTTTAAAAGCAAATAGGAGGCTTTCAGAGCATAATTAATCAGCAACCCTTTGATGACGTTTAGAGCAGTATATTCCAGGTACTCTGGTTTTTCTGTATCCTTGCTGGGAGAAATTGACTAACCTAATTTGGCAGTCGAAAAAAATAACAAAAAAAACCAACAAAACAAAAAACAAACAAACAAAACTCGGTGTGTGTGTGTGTGTGTGTGTGTGTGTGTGTTTATGTGTGTGTGCATGTGTGTGGTCACCCGACATTCTGTAAAGCGACAATTCACATATCAAGCTCTCACAGTCGTTATCAGCTTCAACACTAAGAAACTTAGCCTATAGCAAAATTACAAATTGGAAAAAAATCTCATACAAAAATATAACTACAACTAACAATGAAACTAACATCAACTATTTTGTATTTAAAAAATAATAAGAATCAAAGTCTCCTCTCAAAACTCACTGAAAAGAACTGAAGTTATTGGAACAGAGCCCAAAAGTTACAGAAAAACGAAATCTATTTAGACCCTGGAAGTCACTCACAACACAATGGCAACGAAAGTCCAAGCTGTTGAAGATGGAAGTCGGTTTGTCTTGCAAATGTACATTTACAGTTTACAGGAAGTTTTGGCGCCGACAAAATCCGTACTTGGCGCAGTCCACACTGTTGAACTGTTGTTTGGTTTCCATCCAAGTCGTATCGAATTTAAAAGCGGATTTTGTGAAGATGCGCACAAAGCGCAGCGAATGTATGTGAATATTGGGAGAGGAGAAATGTGCCGCGAGATTACGTCATCTAAGGGCGTGCCTGTATCCATGCCAACAATGGACACTCAGCTGACAGTTGAGCGCTGACACATTTCCGGATGTCAAGAGCCACATTTCAACATAACTGTGGTATAATCGGGCCGTTTGTGGGACCAGTTCTCCCCGAGCCACCGCACGCCTGTGCCGATGGAGAAATGTATTGCAATAGTTCTCTATGAACTTGCTTCGTGTGCCGTGTACCAGGTTATTGAGGAGACTTTCGGAGTGAGCAAGTCCAATAAAATCAAAGAGGATGACCCAGTGCATCACATTCCCCGACATTGCGGACATCCAAGTTTGATTTTTTTCTTTCACATAACCTGTTTCCATCTCAAAAACTTGCATTTCCCTTATTTGATACACTGACAAATCCACCCCCTTCAAGTCTATATACTCTTACGAAAAATAATTTCAGTCTTCGAATTTCTGGTGTTTCCATTTAAGTACTTATGCACATTTTCACAAAATGCACATAAGTACTTAAATGGAAGAAAAGGTGATTGGAGACGCAACTTGTGAGAATCAAATGAGCGACATGTCTGCTGAACTCACTATCAACCAAACGGCAGTTACAGATCCTCAACTGGGAGTAACTTATGACCCTAATCTTTAGTGAAAGTCATAAAATGTTACTAAGTAAATTCCAACAGCTGCTAACTCAACTTGTTACATCATCTCTCGTCCTCATTTTTGTTAAACTTTCAGCTTCAGCAACTTCACTTGTTGCGCCAGTTGTCCACCATCAACATCACAATCAGTGCTTCATGGACCTTATCGTCATGAAGCACACAAAGAAACGTAAATATCACCTTTGCAGCACCTTCATGTTTTAGTGCTCTTACCCCTCCAACACACCTGACACAGCCTATCATCTTTCCCTGCACGGGCTGCATGCCAATGCAGTTATTTGGACTGGTGGTGTTGGAGTAGGGGGGTTCTCCCTGCTTTTAGATACACTGATCTGAAGGCCAGTAATGGTTGAAGGCACATTCAGTGCTTGGTGTTTGCCAAGGGGGACTTTTGTTGAAAGTCATCTATTTTTCTGTCCCTCTCTTGTGTTCCGCCTCTCTTTAAACTGTCAGAATAAAGGAACGTGGTCAAGCTTCTGAAAAAGAACATATTTTGAGTGGAAGGTGGCTAAAATCAATATCAGACTGACGGGAAAACAACATCCCCTGGTAAAAGTCTGAAAGGACTACAAATAGATGGCTTCAAAACTCCATCAAACAGAGAAAATACTTTCTCCCGTCCCACTTTTACTGCTCACAAAATACAGTAGAAAAATACGTTTTGGTTTGAATGACCACCGAAGGAAATTAGTCATCTAACAATTTACAATAACTAAATCTTTACTTATTATTTGCTAGAGTAAGGGTGAAAAGTTCCTCATAGGTTAGGGTTTGTGAGTGCTTTCAGTAAGTAACAGGATGGGACAGATGTTTTTCTCAGTTGATTTTAGGGTGGGGGTCTGGAGCCCCCTTCAACTCCATTGATTCGTGTCTCTCCACACTACTTAGTTCTTTGTTCTCTGGTCTCTGTCCTGTTGGTGTTTATAATCTCTTTCAGGTGACTAAGCAGTTTTGCAGAAACTGGAAACGCCAGAGACAAAACCCCCAACTTTAGGTGCTGGCCTATGACCCCTTCTCGGAGATCTGGGGAAGTGATCAGTAACTTGTTATCAGGAGTGGGGGAATGCTGCAGGACACTTGGGAAAGGCCAGGTCTTTGGACATTGATCAGGCCACGATTCGAACAAGCCCCTGCCAATGGGAGATGAGATGATGGGACTGGCCCAAGGACCGAGGATGATAAAAAACAAGGGAGCAAGGGATAGTTACGCGTCTTTTCTCAGCTGAGCATAAGATGGTACTTTTTGTCTGGTTGCTAGGGAGAAAATGACCCAGAACTCTGCACCGCACATTCAAATCTGACTGTAAGATTATTCTTTGGTTGGAGAAGTGAAATACTCTTTTTCTTGAAATTGATTAATGACTACATTTTAATCCAATTAACGAACACGCATGAATTCAAGGTAGTAGGTAAATAAGAGAACAGAATTCCAACACCACCAATATTTGTATGAACCTGAATGACTGTTCAGTTTTACAAACCACGAATTGATTGGGTGAAGTGTGCTGTTACTTTTCTTGCACATAATTCATGGCATTCCCGAGCAAACGGGGACAAAAGTGGGCACTTTTTTCCCTTTGACATGAATGGGGAGGCTGAAAAAACGGGGCAAAAAGCCAGGCCACTTCGAGGCTTAATAACTCAGCCTCACGACCTCGCAGAAACACCAATTCGAGGGTTGAGACGATCACAAAAGTTGAAACTCTGACATATTGGAGCCACAAGTCCAGATGTCGCATGGTTTGGCCACAATTGTTGTTGATGTTTGGGTAAAAAAGCCAAAAACATCAATTTTGTCTCCCACTCTACGTGTGACATCATCCACTCTAGCTTTGAGAGAAATGAACACAAAAAGCCCTGCAAACTCTCTAAATTCACGAGTTAACAAATAATAGCTCAAAACATAGCCACAGATCTCCTCTTTCATGTGATGTGACCATTGTTCAGCTGGGCCTCACGGTTTTCGAGCTACTGGGCTCAGAGTCCAGAGAGTCCCACCTTGGTCCCATTGTGAAGTATAGGAGAGAAGGACATATTTTGCCACGTGCTCTGAATATGCACCTTATTTTCAAAGGGGGGGGGTGGAAAAAAAAGACAGTCGCTTGGGCATCCATTCCTCATGGCACTCACGGTTTAAGAATGGTTCCATTGCAAGGGTTCATTGAAGGAGTTCGGGGTAAACGATTTGCTCAAATCTCACATTCTGGGGTCGATTCTCTATACAGCTTGTCTAGCTGTAGGCAGTCAGGTACTGGAGTTCAGCCCAGCTGATGAAGGGTGAATGCAGGGGTACATGAAGCTTGTGCTCCAAAGAACCTTCCAGCAGAGGGCACTGTAGAGTCGAGATGAAAACTCCACCACACTGACGGGATGTGATGGAATAACTGTATTGTCTCATAAGCTGTTAATTAGTTGTCACGCTTGTGCTCCAAATGCTGTTGTCAAATACGAAGCGATTGATCGAGAAAGTAAATAAAAAAACAAACAAACGAGTCACCGAGTTTGTAATTAACCCAGCCCACTTTGACGCCTAACATCTCAGCCTCACGAGCTCTCAGAAACACCATTCTCGGATTGAGCCGGTCATTTGCTCCCCCACTCTAGGTGTGACATCATCCACTCTAGCAACTCCTGACCGGAGAAGTGAACACAAAACTCCCCCCAAAATTTCTCCTCTCACGGGCATACTGTAGGTTTGCCTGGGACAAGTAATAGCTCAAAACGTAGCCATGGGTCTCTTCTTTTATGTGGTGTGACCATTGTTGAGCGTGGCCTCATGGTTTTCGAGCTACGAGACTCAGAGTCCAGAGAGTCCCACCCAGATCCCATTGTAAAGTATAGGAGAGAAGGACAGATTTTGCCATATGCTCCAAAAAGGGGCTTTGGATAGTGGGACAAAACCAGAGTAATTGGAGTAAGCCCACCCACAGAAAATGCCGAACAACTGATTTTGGTACAGAAAGGACGATCTTGTATCTTCAAGGCATTGGTGGTCACCTTTGTGCAGACCACTGAAAACCAAAAATTCCTTCAAATAAGCAGAAACTGAGTGTATGATGACAGCAGCTGTACATTCTACATAATAGTTCTGCGTCTGGCACTGGCTCATTTAATATTGCTGCCTATACAAAGCTCATTCTGTATATGGGTTGATATCACAATTATATATACTAACATCATCATGCAACAAGAAATTTGAGCCCAGACTTTGTCAACAGTCCGAAAACCCCAGTAAATATGGGTGTGAGGAATGTTGCGCACACATCTGAAGATTACATTCAAGGAACCAAGTCATCTCGGTGAAGGTGACAGAGACTTTCAGTCAGAGATTTCCACTTCTATTCCTGCAGAGCTTCCTTCCTTCCTTCCTTCCTTCCTTCCTTCCTTCCTTCCTTCCTTCCTTCCGAGTTTCAGAATCCAGTGAGAACTCGTTAACAGGCTGCTGCAGAAACTTATGACATCACAATCATTTACTGCAGCTGAGTTGCAGACTCGAAGAAAGGAAGGAAGGAAAGAAGGAAGGAAGAGTGTTTGGAAACAACTGCTAATGGTGCAATGAAAACTTGGACCAGAAACCTCCATTTTCAACTGTGTCCACTGGCAACTTAACAGAGTGAAATATGCAGGAAGAGCAGAGAGCTCTGAAGTATCACCATCCAACAGGTAGGTTGGATGGGCAACATCAATAGCTAAAGATTACAGAGACCAGCTTGGTGATGACCCTAGTTTTTGACAAACTCTGCTGAATTGCAAGTTTTTTTTTCTCAGTAACCCTTGTGGATTCAGTCAGTACTCTGATTCCCATTAGAGTTTTTTTGTAATGTGCCTCAAGGAAAGCTGACTCAGCACTCTTCTGCAAGTTGGATGAGATGATGGAAGCAGTGAGTTTGGTAGAGCTGCAGAGGCAGCAGTTGGCTGTGTCCTGATCCCTACACCTGACTGAAGCACGAAACCTCAAGAACCAGTGCACATCAGCTATGTTAACATTGTAGAGAATTTTTGTATAGAGAACCAACCTGGCAGCAGATGAGTTTGGTGATGCCATAAAGGAACTGGACATGGACAAATCTGCTTTTTAATCTGGTTGGGTTTTTTTTCCTGTTCCCTACTGTTTGTTTCAGTTTGTGTTTCTTGACTCTGTGAATCGGTCATGGCTCCTTGTGCTTGGACGTCATGTCTCCAGTGTCTTCAGTGCCCTCTATGTTCCTCTTCCTCCCCTTGCTTACCCAGCTTGACTGGTGCCAGGTGCCAGGTGTGTCTTGCAGCTCCATACAACCTATTTTCATACTGTGTATGTTTCAGTACCCCCTTGTGTCCTTGTCCCCCCCCCCCACACACACACACAAACACACATACACATACACATACACATGAACACACTTTTTCCTGTTGAACTGCAATTTTGATCAGTTGGAACTTTGTCTTCCAAATTGGAGAACATCTTGAATTTACTTTCAGGGAAGATCTGGGTTTGGTCACACTTATGTAGGATATGCATTTGGGTCTGCAACTCTCGTCTCAAGAACTACGATTGAATATTTTTATTATGTGACATTTCATGCCAGTCTGATCTCCCAGCAACTGTGTCTGGTGTCTGTGAGCTGGAGCCTGCTCCTGGTGGGTGTGTGGGTGGGAGGGGGTGGGGGTTAGACCAGCCTTGTTGAGTGCTTTGACTCAGACACAGGGGTGGGTTCTGCCTGGCAGCATGAGGGAAAGAAGGATACAGTGTGGAGCGGTGGCCATGCTGGGTTGTGTTTGTGCCACTGGGAGTTATTCAGGCTCTGAACCAACCTACCTGCAGAGCATGAAAGAACCCCACACCCCCGCCCCCACTCCCATACATTGGACGGATCTACCCTGAACTATTGCCTGGTGTTATCTATGATGGCAGCACTGTATTGCATGGATTCTGAATTCAAGAAGACGATGGATGGATGGATGGATGGATGGATGGATGGATGGATGGCTTGCCTTTTGCAATCATTCTGCAAAGGTAGAGTGAGCCACACTAAGCAACGCAACATTATAGTTGTGTTGGTCTTCAGATGAGGGAAAGGAGTGGGAAGGTTCAGGGCTTCGACTAGGCTAATTGGAGTTCAGGTGCCACTTGCAGCAAAATTGATTACAAGTAGGCTGTATAGTAGTCCGTAAAATCACTCTAGGTGCCCCCTCAACTGACAAAGAGCAAGATTATTCTTTTTATGTCAGCGGTGAAGGAGGAAATACAGCTGATTCCACTTGAAACTTTAAATCAAGACCAACTCTTTCAAAATATAAGGTTTATATTAGGGATGTCCGACATGATCGGCCTACCAATATTATTGGTAAATCGATATTGGCATTAAAATGCCATATCAGAAAATATCGGTATCGGTTTTTGAACCAATAATTTTACAAAAGAAATTTCATGTATTTGTACTTGACTTAGCCAAGTTACTTTAGTGATTGTATAAACAACTTTATGGCCACCGACCAGTTACATGCACTGCTCAATTAGAGCAGGTTATAAGCTGAATTTTTTAAATGTACATTATATTTGTGTTGCCTCAAGTAGGCTAATAACTGGTCCAGCTTAAATGTGTGCTGGGAGAAATTTTTTAAGACAAAATGAAAAATAGTTTCAGTTGCACTTTACCTTATAGTTCTAATGCTTACATGTTATGAAGCAGTCCCAATCTGCCTTTGCAGCAGGTGTTTTTTAAGATTACCTTAGGCAGAATTTGGTCCAAGTTGCTGTTGGAGACAAAATAAATATTGCAGTTTTTTGAAAGCCTAATTTAAATTAAAGTTGTTGTCCTATTTTGCACCGAAAAAAGTATGCGTGATGTTGTGGTAGTATGATACAATTTGTCTTCTATATTTTCTGGTGGGTAGGGGGCTATTTCGTATCGGTTAATATCGGTATTGTGAATCAAGAGTTGAATAACATTGGTATATCGGAAATCGGGCAAAATGCCAATATCGAACATCCCTACTTCATAGTAAAGTTTTAGTTCCATAAATAGCAACACAATATGATTACTATTTGAGAATGTACACATTTGCTCATAAGCTGCAACTACTCTTTTCTTGCATGATACTGCAGGTCAATTTTGGCTCGTACTACTTATTATTCTTACTTATAACCTCTTCTAAAACAACAAGGTCACATCATAGAATTAGCAAGAGAAGTGCATTGTGAGCTTTACACCATCCCAAGATCGACTGTGTCCGCGCGCGTGTGCGTGTGTGTGCGTGCGTGGGCATGTGCATGCGTGTGTGGGCATGTGCATGCGTGTGGCTGTTTGACAGTTAGCAAAGTAAAAGAAATAAACAGATGGGGACAGTTTGACAGCGGGCCAGCAGATATCGGGGAAGCTGGGGACAAACACAAAGGGACAGACTTTGGTCGTCGATGTCTTTTCACCTCATCTTCAACTGTACTGCTGCATTACCCACAGTTTCTCTCTGTCCTGCCCCACGGTGATGAAAACAGGGAGGCATACACAGCTGCCTTACGTTTATGAACACACACACACACACACACACACACACACACACACACACACACACACACACACACACACACACACACACAC
>JASSRZ010034540.1:0-15612 GCA_032164315.1 Malacoctenus gilli | reverse complement strand
GCTGTGCTCCACTCTCACCTCACGCGCTCGTTTTAGCCAGTATTAACACACACACACACACACACACACACACACACTGTGCCATGATTCTATTTTATTCTTTATTTTCTGCATTTGACACAAAGTGCAACCAATTTCGCCCAAACAAAATGATTAGAACTAAGTTTTACAAACGAATTTTAATAAATAACAAAGAAAAAGTGGCTAAATTCATAGAAATTTGAACGATGCCTTGAAGCTTTTAATTGGAATTTACTGAGTTTTGAAACTCTGCTGTGATTTTCCTGCAGATTCACTTTTTATATTTAAGAGGCAACTGAACTGTGAGACCAGTCGCAATAGATTTTATGAAGAGAACATAAAAAAGAAAGTCCAACCACCATCTGAACAGAAAACAAACTTCGGACCTTGAAATTGTTGCATTCGTTTGTTGTTTTGTGTATTGTTTTCCTGCTCTCGTTCAATTGTTTTTGTTGTCACCTCGGTTTGCGTTCGCGGCGCCTCTGCTCGCGCTCTGATTGGTCGGAAGGGTAGAAACTCATCATGTGATAGAAGCTGTGTTCAGTCGTCACGTCTACCTCATTTGCACTAAAAGGAAACGACAACGAAACCAAGGAAACGCAGATTTACCGTTTTCTGCTGCGGGAACAAAGGAGCTGGAAAATGTTCAGGACGCGTTCAAGGTCACAGACTTTCAGGGGAAATCGCAGACTCTCCTCCAGAGAGAAAAGAGTTTATTCAGCGTGAGATTTCATTTTGCCAACTCTATTCTTAAATTTAGTTCCAGATGTTTAGTTTTGAACTGCCAACCATTCCTGGAGGGACGCCACGTGACGCTGCAGCGCAGGACGAGCGGAGCGGGAGCTTCTGCTTCTCCACGTGTTCTGATGTATAAACCACCTGTCAGCGTCTCACTTCCTGTCTCCTCTTAAAGGTGCACTGCGGGAGGTGCGCTGATGCCCTCTCTGCTCTGGGTGGCAGCACCGAGTCAGTTCAATGTTCCAGCTGTGCCCTCTTGTGGCTCGATGCTGCGTTGCGGCGCTGAGCAGGTGGGCGTGTCCAGCTCCGCCCCTTTGCCCAGGTCCACGTGACGCTGTACCTTTAAGAAGCAGTTGGACTTGGGAAGCCGAAGTCTTCCAGTCAGGAAACCGTCGCTAAAATAAAAGTCCACGTTCAGGAGAAGCTTTCAGTTCTACATGAACGCTCCTCTGTTGTTGCTGAAGCCTGAAATAAATCTAACAAGTTGCTTCAAATACATTTTGTCAAGAGAAAAAAGTTCAGTCAATAAAAATGTCTCCAAGTAGAATTCATCCCGTTTTTCTTTTTCTGCTTTCTTTTAACGATAAACCTCACGAATGAAGCCGTTTCCGTTCAGGAGCTTCATAATAAAACCGGAAACTCGCTCAGTTTGAATGTTCCTGCTGCGTTCATGAGCAGTCCGCCATTCAACCTCTGAAGCCCTCTGAGGGATTGTGAACATCCGCTCTTCTAACGGTCTGTTGGCGTTTTATTTGGGTCTTTGCAAGTTTCCTGTCGCAGTTTTCAAAATAAGAGCTGTGAGGAGGAGGAGGAGGATGACGGTGATGAAGACACCGATAGAGCCATCTGCTGTCGTGATTCGTGTTGATGTTTGTGTGTCTGACCCGTTCAGGTTCAGCGTGAGGCTTTCGCAGAGCGTCGGATAAACGAGTTGTACGGAAACGCGACGATAATTTTGAATAAAAAACAAACAAACAAAACAATTGTTTGACGGTTTGTTTTTAACACTCTCACATCGGCTGTCTTTCCAAAATAAAACGTTACAGCTTGAAGTTTGGTCACAGAGAACAACGAATAAAACCTAAACAAGGATTCAATGTGGAGATGAATTTAGGCTCTGTTATACTAGTCATAAATTGTTGTTAACGAAAATAACTTCCTGAAAAAAAATGTTTTAATGATTAAAAATCTTTTTCTGACGGCACCAAATGTTGATTGTGACATTCTGCTTTTATTAGGACGAGTGTAAATTTGAGCACTTTTAATTTGAAAGCCGCAGCGAGCCTGAAGGGACGTCAGCGCGCACGAACGTACGTCCTTTCCGGAAGTGTCCGCTCCGCAGACTCTCCTCCTGTCGGCCGCCGCTCCGCTCGAAGCCGCTCCGCCTCCCGCAGGACCCGCAGAGGACCGACAGCAGGACCCGCCGAGGACCGAAAGCAGCACGGACAGGAGACCATGGAGCAGGAGAACATCTTCCTCTTCGTGCCCAACCTGATCGGTGAGCGGAGCGCGAGTTTATTGTCGCCACTGTGACGTCAGTCCATCCCGGAACTGCTCTGTGAGGCTCCTCCAATCAGTTCGCTCATTAAACCTGCTGCGCCGATGCGTCAGTGGTTGACGTCACACATGCAGGTGTCTCGCGAGATGACGTCAAACTGCGGGAGACCAGAACGAGCAAATGTGTCAAAAAGCTGTCGTGAAATACCAGCGTTTGATCCGCCGTTCGCGATGCGCTTCCTGTGCTTTTCAAAATAAAGCACCAAATCCATCTCAAATGGAGTGGAGCTCCGAGGAGCAGCGATGAAGGGAGGGGCGCTTCTGTTCGCCCGACCACTGATTGGTTGAAGAGTAGCGTCATGTTGGGGGGCGGCGCCTGACCTCTGACCTCTGACCTCTGGCCCGCAGGCTACGCCCGGGTGGTGCTCGCCCTGCTGTCCTTCTACCTGATGCCCTGCTGCCCGTGGCCCGCCGTCTTCTGCTACCTGCTCAGCGCCCTGCTGGACGCCTTCGACGGCCACGCCGCCCGCGCGCTCAACCAGTGTACGTTCACACGCCGCCGCCGCCGCCGTGTGGCCGAGACGCCGCCGAGCGCCTCGTTCCGTCCCGCACGCGCCGCCGGGTCCGTGTGTCCCTCGGTCTGGCCTCACAGGCTGCTGTCTGTCGTCCCCCCTCAGCGACGAAGTTCGGCGCCATGATGGACATGCTGACGGACCGCTGCGCCACCATGTGTCTGCTGGTCAACCTGTCGCTGCTCTACCCGTCCTACGCCTTCCTGTTCCAGCTCAGCATGAGTCTGGACATCGCCAGCCACTGGCTGCACCTGCACAGGTGAGGAGCGGCCCGCGGGACGTTCAGGGGCCACGCGGGGGCGCTGCGGCGAGCCGGGGGGTCCGTGACGGAGCGGGACTGCCGCTCGTCGTTCTCCGGGAACTAATGACAAAAGTTTCTTGTCTTATTTGAAAAAGGATCCAGGAACTTTGAGGGTTCCTGAGCAGAGCGTTTGGTCGCTTTATTGTGAAAAACCAGACCTGATCCGTTTCCTGTCTCCTGCTCAGCTCCACCATCAAAGGATCGTCCAGTCATAAGAGCATCGACCTGTCTGGGAACCCCGTCCTCAGGATCTACTACACCTCCAAGGTGTGTGTGTGTGTGTGTGTGTGTGTGTGTGTGTGTGTGTGTGTGTGTGTGTGTGTGTGTGAGAGAGAGAGAGTGACTGTGAGAGCTGTGACTGAGTGTGTCTTCTGTTTCCAGCCGGTCCTCTTCGTCATGTGTGCCGGCAATGAGCTCTTCTTCTGCCTCCTTTACCTGCTGCACCACATCGAGGAGCCAGCTGGTAAGAACCCACCTCCTCCTCCTCCTTCCTCCTCCTCCTCCTCCTCCTCCTCCTCCTCCTCCTCTTCCTCTTCCTCCTCCTCCTCCTCCTCACTGACCTTCTCTCTGACCTTCTCTCTGACCTCCTCCTCCCCCTTCTGCTCCTCCTCCTCCTCCTCCTCCCCCTCTTCCTCCTCCTCCTCCTCACTGACCTACTCTCTGACCTCCTCGTCCCCCTTCTGCTCCTCCTCCCCCTCTTCCTCCTCCTCCTCCTCACTGACCTACTCTCTGACCTCCTCCTCCCCCTTCTGCTCCTCCTCCTCCAGCCTGGCTCTACTGGCTGCAGGGACTCTGCGCCATCATCTGCCTGCTGAAGTCGGCCATCAGCGTGGTTCACCTCATCACCGCCTCGCAGAACATGGCCGCCATGGACGCCGCCGAGCGGCAGAGCGCCAAGACGCAGTGAAACTTCGCTTTTATTGTGAAAGTCTGGGGGGGGGCGGGGCTTAGGTAATTTATGACCAAATGATCAAAACCAGATAAAATTCCACTCTGACTGTCAAAGTGTTTCAGAGTTACTTTGCTTACGTTTATTAGAGCTTTTATTTTCTCGGGACAGACCTGATGTTTCAAAATAAAAGAAGATCCTGAACAGGAAACCGACCACCTGGGCACACGCACCTTTCTCGAGCAGTGGGCGTGTCTTTATCTACAGTGGGCGTGTCCTCAGTGTTTGAGTTGGTGTTATGGTGTTCGTGGTGCGTTCAGGGGTCGCCAGGACGTTGGAAATCAAAGATGTTTTTAGGGAGAAAAACACCAGAATGTTTGAATTGTTTGTGAATTCTGGGTTGTACTTCTGAGTAAATTAGTCACAGTGAGAGTGGACGGACTTCCTTAGCCTAGCGTAGTGAGCTAGCTTGTATTTTTGCGTGCTTTTATAGAGCATCTTCCTTGTTTTGTGTGGTTTATTATTCCTGAGCACTTGTGCAGCTGCTGGTTGGTTCTTGATGCTCCTGAACCTGAACGGGGACTTTTTCCAAGCACTCTCGCTAAAGTGGGCGTGTCCCAGGAAGTGTGGCGGCGGCGGCGGCCGTCGAGGAAAAAAGGCAGAATAAGCGTCTCGAGTTTGTTTTGCAAAAACTGGGTGTCGAAAGTGACGAGATGACCAAAACCACGACGGCAGCGGCGAGCAGGTTTCTAAGATGGCGGCGGCGGCGGCTGGCTGACCTCCTGCTGAGCACCAAGCATCCCCACTGGTCACCCGACGGAGGGAGGCGCTCCAACACCTTTTGTAACTTCTGAATGTGTCATAAGATCTATATCGATGTATTATTTGGAGTCTGGAGCCATAGATGATGTACTGTTGAGGGGGGGAGGGAGGGGGGGGGGGTTGTGTTCTTGTGTGAGATTTATGGGTAAAATGTTGCAAAATAAACAAAACAAAAGCTTTGTTTGTGCCTTTTTGTTTGTTGTCCTTCACAACGGGACGATTCTTCGTCTCTTCTCCTTCAAGGAAGGAGAGCAGGAGGAGGAGAGGAGGTGCAGGACAGACACGTGAGACCAGTTGCGTCGTAAAACTACCTAAACCTTGGGGGGGGGGGGGGGTTAGGGTTAGTTCTGGACGCACCCCCATCCAGGTAGAGCGGCAGCCAGTGTGGGCGGGGCTTGGCCCTGTTGTCGGGCCACGGGACCGAACTTTGGTGCCCTGAGCCCGATTAGCGTCCCTCCGCAGGACCTCCTCACGACCCCCCGCTGGTTATTTGGCCCCCCCGCTTCACACAGCAGGCCGGCGCGGGCGTTCGGTGAGTGGGCGTGGCCCGCGGCCCGCCGCGCGGACGCGCCGTGCGGCGGCGGGGTCCAGCTGTTGCTTTAGCGCATCGTTACCTTTAAGATGCTCGCGGATTGCGGCGCTTGGCGCTAACGCGACACCATCTTTGCGCAGAGCCGCTGGACGCGCTCCGGTAGCGGCGCAGCGGGGAACCGACGGCCGCTCCGGCTCCGTTGTTGTCGGATCTGATTATCTGTCGGCCCACGGAGAGGAGGAGGACGGGCGGAGGAGGAGGAGGAGGAGGAGGACGGGAGGAGGAGGAGGAGGAGGACGGGAGCAGACGGAGCCGCACGCGCCGAAGACTTTCCCTTTAAAGCGGGACCGAGGGGTGAAGGAGGGATAAAAAAAGGGAAGGAGGCCGACGGAGGGAGAGGGAGGGAGGGCGCGAGAGGAGCGGCGTGAAAAAAACAGAAAGATGTCCTCCCGCCGACTGAGGCGCCGAGGCGGAGCCACGGACCGCGGCCGACCACGAGCGCTCTGATTCGGCGACGAGCTGTACGCGACACCGAGGCTTTGGACCCCCCCCGCCGCGGCCTTGTCGGAGCGACCGAAAATAAAGGCGCCGGAGAGCCCGGAGCCGCGCGCCCCCGCCCGCAGCGCGCCCCCGTCCGCCGCGCGGCTCCGCCGTGACACAAGCAGACTGTGAAATGAACCAACAAGCATGAAACCCCGCCGCTCGGAGCCCCGCTAGCGCGGCCCGGACGCCTCCCGCCGCGCGGAGCCGCTGCGGCTCCAGGCCGCACTTTGTTTCTACTCGGAGCGTTTTTGTCGCCCTCCTCCTCCTCCTCCTGCTGCCTCCTCTTCCTTCCTTCCTCCTCCTCCTCCTCCTCCTCCTCCCCTGCTGCTGCCCCCCTCCCTCTCCTCCCGCTGCCTGAGCCATGGACACCTCCTGGAGTAACTTCCTCTTTCAGGTGAGTCCTGAATGACGCTGGCTGGGGGATGGGGGAGATGGGGGGGGGGGGGGGGCTTTTTTCTTGCTCCTTCAGGCTCCCACAGGTGAGAGCGGCGGACCACCCGTCCCACGGACCGACCAACCAGGCGCAGCGACGCTCGGCCACAGGCGCCGCCCCCCCGCCGCCGCCAAGACTCGCCAGAGGCAGAAGGAAGTTCTGCGAGGACGGGTCCGGAACCGAGCGGGGACGCCAACGAGTCCCGAGCCGGCGCCGAGCGCCCGCCGACCCCCGGCCGTCTCGGTCCGCCACCTCGCTGTCTCGCTCGCCTTGACGCCCGTGCGCTTCTGTTTGTTCCGGCGTCCCGCAGACGGCGCCGGCTCAGGGCCAGTCGGAGACGCCGCTCCAGTCCGAGCTGCTCCCGGAGCTCACCGGCGCCACCCAGAGTCCTGCGGCGGAGCACATCGTGACGCCGCCGTCCACCGTCGACACGGCCGCTCTGAGCGAGGAGCCGCTGCCCGGTGAGTCCGAGCGCCGCCGATCGGGCCGATCGGGCGCCGTCCGCGTCCCGTCCGGCTGACCCGCCTTTGTCCGTCCGCCAGTCAAACCGCTCGCCAAGCCCAGCCGCCCCGCCCACATCTGCGCCACCTGCAACAAGGAGTTCAAGAACAGCTACAACCTGCGGCGCCACCAGTCGGTGCACACGGGCATCAAGATGAAGGACCGGGCGGCGCGCGAGAAGGAGGACGGCGCCAAGGCCTCGCGTCTGGACAAGCAGACGGTGCCGCTGTCGCTGCTCCACCTCACGCTGCCCCCCCCGCAGCCCCCGCCCCCGCCCGCCAGCACCGCCGCCCAGGACGCCGGGCCGCAGCCCGGACAGCACGCCCGCCAGGACGGCAGGCCCGTCACGGTGTCCATCGCCCCGGCGACCGTCACCCTGGCCGCGCCGCCGCAGCCCATCCAGGCGGCGGTGGTGGTGGTGGGCTCCATGGAGCAGGTGGGTGGTCCGGCCCGCCGCCCGGCGACGCCGCGTGACCGACCGAGCCTTGACCGACCCTTGCGACCCCCCCCCCCCTCAGACCCCGCCCCCTCCGCCCGCCTCCGCCGCCAACCAGGTGAGGAAGAACCACGCGTGCGAGGCGTGCGGCAAGGCCTTCCGGGACGTGTACCACCTGAACCGCCACCGCCTGTCGCACTCGGACGAGAAGCCGTACTCGTGCCCCATCTGCCAGCAGCGCTTCAAGCGCAAGGACCGCATGAGCTACCACGTGCGCTCGCACCAGGGCGGCGTGGAGAAGCCCTACGTGTGTCCGCACTGCGCCAAGGCCTTCTCCAGGTGAGGCCACGCCCCCTCCGCCTCTTTCCTTTGCCAGGAAGCGCCGCCTGGCGCCGCTGCTCACGCTGTCGCTCCTTTTCGTTTGTCCACAGGCCGGATCACCTCAACAGTCACGTGAGGCAGGTCCACTCCACGGAGAGGCCCTTCAAATGCACGGTAACGCCCCCTCCTGGCCGGCGCTCGCTGTGGCGGCGCCGGCCCTCGTTTAACGAGCAGAAGGTTGAGACGCGAGCGGCGGCTTTTCGAGGCGCTGCTCGGAACAAACGAAGCGTGTCGTCCTGACGGAGCTGCTCTCCTCTGTCCCGAAGACGTGCACCTCGGCGTTCGCCACCAGGGACCGCCTCCGCGCTCACCTGATTCGCCACGAGGAGAAGGTGCCGTGTCACATCTGTGGGAAGCTGCTGTCGGCCGCTTACATCACCGACCACATGAGGGTGCACAACCAATCGCAGCACCACGCCTGTCACCTGTGCAACCGCAGTAAGACACACACACACACACACCTGAGTGTTTCTTGCTCCTCCCGGTGGCTCCGAGAGGAACTGCAGATGCCGCTGGTCCTGACCCCCCCCCCTCCCCCCCCTCCGTTCCAGGTTTCACCACCCTCACTTACCTGCGCGTCCACGCCCAGAAGCACCACGGCCAGGAGTGGAAAGAGAGCGGCGGCGCCCGCGGGGGTTTCGGGGGGACGGGCGCCGGCGGCGTGCTGCTCTGCCAGCTCTGCGGCGTGCAGTGCAAGACGGCCACGCAGCTTCAGGGTCACATGGGCACCCACGCCAACCAGGGCGAGGCGGGCAGCCCCGAGCCGACCAGCGCGGCGCCCGTGGTCACGACCAGCGTGGCCGTCACCGTGTCCAGCGCCAGCACGGTGGGACTGCTGGTCACTGACTGCACCGGGATCGCCCCCCCGCCACACAGTTAGCACGGTGGTGGGGGGGGGGGGAGGGGAGGGGGGCGGGGTCTCTAAAAGGGTGAGGAAGACGGAGCAGCGGGCGCAGGTGAGACTCGGACGGAGCGCGTGGAGACGCGCAATGACGTTTCCCAGGGTGCACCTGGTTCGCTGACGGCGCCTTGTCCTGATTTGTCGCCAACCAGGTTCCGTGCGTGAGCTGCCGCGCGCGGACGCGGACCGGGACGCCGTCTGAACGTCCTCCGCGTCGCCGACGGCGCCACCCACAGGCAGGGAGCGGGCCGGCGGACGGCGGCGCGCTCCTCCCCTCGGCCGAGTCGGCGCGTCGCCGTTTTGTACAGCTGCAGTTTTTACTCCTTTTCTCTTCCATGAAGTCGTGTTTGTCTGTCAGCAGGACGGCGAGGACCGAGCGCCGCCCGACCTCTAATTTATCGCTGAAATAGGCTCCGCCCTGCGGGGGGTCCCTCAGGACACGGCCCCTCAGAGGACGTAGGAACGATTGTTTCTGGTGTGTGTGCGTGCGTGTGTGTGTGTACACTTTACTTTTATACTGCTGATCAAGCAAACTTCTCGTCGTTTGAGCATCTTCCCTTCATGAACTTTGAATGTGCGTTTCTTTCTGGCTTCATATGATCTTCGTTCTTACTCTGGATGCTGTTTTGTAACTTTGAAGCAGTCCGCTGCCATGTGATTCGTTGCTACCTTGGTGACACCTTTTCTGTGGCTGTGCATATTGATTGTAACTGATGCATAGTGCATAGCGCCTCCTTCCTGTATTAAAAGCAGTGAAAGCGTGTGTGGCTTCACGTCGCCGTGACCTTGCTGTCAGCGCGGCTCCGTCTTCTTCTCTGGCAGAATGAGGGCGGTCTGGGCGCGCGACTCCGCCTCGTGGCTCCGAGCGGGATCGGGAGTCTGAACCCGTCTGATCTGTCCACCTCCGTCAAACACGACCACGGAAACCCAGAGGACGCTTTGACGTTTCTGCTGTTCGGACGATGATTCCCCGCAGCAGCGCCTGGTGGCGCTGTTCGCCGCAGAGCGGCTTTAATTGGCTTCCTCTGGCGTCCGTCAACATTGTCTAAAACAGTCCCTCGATAGCATTAGCATTGCTGGCCAGAGGAGCCAGGTACCGCCAGCGCTGTTCACCACAGAGGAGCTAGTTAGCATTAGCGCGAAGCAGGTGCCACCCATTGTAGGCACCGTTGGCGGCAGGCAGAGCTAGTAGCCGTTAGCGCCGTGTGCAACAGAAGAGCTTCGCGGTCTGATGCTTCGGCGACGCGCTAGTTAGCGCTACTTAGCGGTAGCATTGTTTACGGCGGAGCAGAGCGCCGACCCTCCCCCATCCGACTCCTCCTCCAAGCCTGCTAACCCGCTGGCTGAGTCTCCGCTGCAGCGACCCGGGGTCCGGTGGGTCACGGAGAAGCAGACCCGCGGCGCCTGCTGGATGAGCCGTCGGCCGAAGGGCAGCAGAGTCGGCGGCAGTGGCCCGTTTCCGCGCTGGGCGCCAGGACGCGATGGACAGCCGGCGGACGGTCGGAAGCTAGCTGCCGCTAGCCGCGAGGCTACTTCTCCGAGCTAGCTCCGGGAAACCGCGGCGGCGTCGGTCCAACGGGGCTTCTCGTCCGCCAGAAGCCCGCTGAGGTGCTTCAAGACCCCCCGCCGAGCAGAGCCGAATGTATATTGCGGTTTCATCGGGTTTTAACTGTTTATCTCCCTGCGTGGAATAAGTAGGTCAGCGCTGGCGAGCAGCTGGTTATGTGGGTCAGAGACATCTTGGGTTAACAGCTGGTTAGCACGGCGGCTAGCAGCCCCAGTCTCACCGCGAATGAGTGGACGTGAGGCTGCTGCCGTGTGATGCTGCGCCGTCGGCGCGCTTGTTCCGAGCCGCTCGGCTGATTTTCGGCCCCGACTCGGGAGCGAACCGCAGGTCGGCGAGCGGGACCAGCAGGTGGACTGACCCGGCGACTGAAGCGGCGGCGGCGGCGGCGGCTGCCGCTGCTGCTGCTGCTGCTTTCAGCGCAAACTTGCCTTCCGGAAGCGTTTGCTTCGGCTTTTGCATGGAAGCGTCGCGAGGCGGAGGCCGTGGCTCCGCGCGCGCGGCGCTGCCTCATTAAAGTGATCGGTTCCGAGTTGGTCGGCCGAGCCGCGCGCTAACAGCCCGCTTCCTTGTGATGCAGAGAAGCGCCGCGGCGCGCCGCCTCTCCGTCCCGGCTCCTGATGAAGCTGGCTGAGGAGCCTGGTTCCCCCCGCGCCTAGCCAGCCGCAGCCGGCCCCAGCGCTCCGTGCCCGGGCTCCGCTCCGCTCCCCGGAGGATGGCCTTCCACGGCGCGGGCCGGCAGCAGACCGTCTGCGGAGACCTGTTCCCGGGGTCCGAACTGGGCCACAAGTATTTCTGCGTCAACTCGTCCTGCGGAGCTCCCTCCACGGGCCTCAGCGCCACCCCGTGCCTGACCGGACCCACCGCCCCGGCCGGGACCCCCCGTCACCCCACCGCTCTCGGAGGCAGCGCCGGCGGCGGCGCGGCGGTGCCTCAGCCCTACAGCAACCCGGCCAGCGAGGTCCCGAGCCCGGCGGAGATGGAGCCGGATCGGCCCATCGGATACGGCGCTTTCGGCGTGGTGTGGTAGGTCGGAGCGGCCGCGCTGCGTGTGGGGCGAGTGTGGGGAGAGCAGCTGGTGAAGCAGGTGCGCCCCCCCCCCCCAGACAACATGGCACCTTCATCAGGATGCTCTCTGAAGGGGGGGTCGCCTCCAAAACAGGGGTGCAGCACCAAGATGCTGACACCATGAGCTGGTCTAGGACTCCCTCATGGTCCCCCCTCCAGTCCAGAGGGCTGCAGCTGCTGTGTTGGAAGGGGGGGGGGTGGGGGGGGGGGCTCCTTCAGCCCAGCCCGACTGCCTCCTCGCCTCCTGAAGCCGGGCCGCTGTGTTCGCAGGTCGGTGACGGACCCTCGGGACGGCCGCAAAGTGGCTCTGAAGAAGATGCCCAACGTCTTCCAGAACCTGGTGTCCTGCAAGAGGGTCTTCAGGGAGCTGCGGATGCTCTGCTTCTTCAAGCACGACAACGTGAGTCCAGGGCGGTCGGAGGAGCGCCGGCCCGCCGCCGCGCTGCGCCGCGTCATGCCGCCCCTCTAACGGCTCCGGTGTCTCCGTCCCCCCCCCCCCAGGTTCTGTCGGCTCTGGACATTCTGCAGCCGCCGCAGATCGACTGCTTCGAGGAGATGTATCCTTCTGCTGTCGCTGCGCCGCAGGCGTGCGTCCCGCCGCCGCCGCCGCTCACGTCTGACGCCTTTTTTCCTCCGTGCGGCGGTTTTCCTTGACCGCGGGCCGCCGCAGATACGTGATCACGGAGCTGATGCAGAGCGACCTCCACAAAGTGATCGTGTCGCCTCAGCCGCTCACCACCGACCACATCAAGGTCTTCCTCTACCAGATCCTGCGAGGTGAGCCGCCGCCGCCGCCGTCCCGCGCCCTCGCGTCGTGGCTGCTGGCCGTCCGAGCGTGCAGTGACCCCCCCCCCCCCACGCCGCCGCCGTGTGTTTCTGCTTCCTGCAGGTCTGAAGTACCTCCACTCCGCCGGGATCCTGCACCGAGACATCAAACCCGGAAACCTGCTGGTCAACAGCAACTGTCTGCTGAAGGTGACGCCACGTTTCCGTTCGTCGGCGGCCGGTTTTCCCGCGGCGCGCTGACCGCCGTCCCGTCCACGTGTGTCCAGATCTGCGACTTCGGCCTGGCGCGGGTGGAGGAGCCCGACCCGTCGCGTCACATGACCCAGGAGGTGGTGACGCAGTACTACCGGGCGCCGGAGGTGCTGATGGGCTGCCGCCACTACGGCTCGGCCATCGACGTGTGGTCGGTCGGCTGCATCTTCGCGGAGCTGCTGGGGCGGCGCATCCTGTTCCAGGCGCAGAGCCCCATCCAGCAGGTGAGCGCTCGGCACACCTGGAGGAGGCCCCGCCCCCACGTCAGCGGGAGGGTTCCAGGTTTTCTTCTGTACAGTTGGTCTGTTGTGGGGGAAACGCAGCTGAAGAACCGGACTGCTGAGCGAGCGTGTCGCATGGCGCCTCAGAGCCTAACCCCCCCCCCTCCTCCTCCTCTTCCTCACAGCTGGACCTGATCACCGACCTCCTGGGAACTCCTCCCCTCTCGGCTCTGGCCTCGGCCTGCGAGGGGGCCCGAGCCCACATCCTGAGGGGGCCCCACAAACCGGTACGTGTCTCGCCGCTGCTGCCTCAGGTGGCAGGAAGTCGTGGCGTGCGGGCGGCGGCGGCAGCAGTGACACGGTCGTCTCGTTGCGTCTCCCCAGCCGTCGCTCTCGGTGCTCTACATGCTGTCGGACGGAGCCACGCACGAGGCCGTTCACCTCCTCTGTCGCATGCTGGTCTTCGATCCGGTGAGTCCGCGCCACGAGGCGGCCGCGAGCCCGACGCCCTCCGGCGCTTTGCCGTCTGAGAGCGTTGGCCGAGCCTGACGCCGAGTGTGAACAGCGAGGATCCTCGTGAGGCAGCGACTGTCCCGCCGCCACGGTAACCGGGCGTGTCGTGTTGCCCCCCCCCCCGCAGGCCAAGAGGATCTCCGGCAGCGACGCGCTCTCCCACCCCTACCTGGACGAGGGTCGCCTGCGCTACCACACCTGCATGTGCCAGTGCTGCTACTCGGTGCCCAGCGGGCGAGTTTACACCCGGGACTTCGAGCCGGTGGCCGAGCGGCCGTTCAGCCACAGCTACGAGAACAGTCTGCTGTCGGTGTGGCAGGGAAAAGGTAGGGCGGCGGCGAAGGCGGCGGCGGCGGCGGCGGCGCCACCTGTGGGTGGAGCTCAGGGACGCGTGGGCCTATCAGGGCTGGGCCTCAGTGCGGCTGTTTGTGTGTCACCAGAGCTGATCCATCGCTTCATCACCGAGCACCAGCAGGGCAAACGGGTGCCGCTGTGCATCAACCCTCAGAGCGCCGCCTTCAAGACCTTCATCAGGTGAGGAGGAGGAGGAGGGGGCGGGGGGCGGGGCTTGCTCTCAGTCGGCGACTTCTGTCCCCCTTCCCTGGTGAGCCAAACGCTGGCCGTGCGCCCGTCTGACCTGCGCCCGCCGCTCTCTTCCCCTCAGGTCCACGGCGTGGCACTCCTCCAAGGTGTCGAGGAAAGAGGAGAGATGAGCGCCCGTCCTGCCGGCCGGCGGCGAGCGGCGGCGGCAGCCGCAGGAAGGAGCGGAACCGCCGCCGAGTTTTGGGTCTTTTTCGTCGTTCCTCCTTCCCGCCGCCGAGGAGAAGCGACCCCCTGAACTGCCGCCGGGAGCCCCGCCAAGTGTCCCTCCTCGCCCCGCCCCCCCCCCACCAGGACCCTCCCCGACCCAAAGCTCCGGCGCTCCGGCCGCTTCCTCGGCGCTCGCCGCGCTTTTCAGACTTTTAACTCGTTTGGCAGATCGTTGGTTCTGAAGTCATTCCAGTTCTGTGCAATATGGTGGAACACCCGACCCGCCACCCGTCACTCCGCCGTGTCCCATCTTTCCGACGTGCATTTGAACGCATCGCACTGTGTTTGGGGCGGCACGGCGCCGCCGTGCCCCATGTAGCAGGTTTCCGCGGCGAGAAACCCAGTGATGTAATCAGGAAGGTGTGCTGCTCTGTTTCGCCCCGGAACGGATGACGTCGCGTCTTTTGTCCTCCGAGCGGTTCAGGTTCGTTTCCCGCCGGCCGCCGCGTCCTCTCGGTGGCGGCCGGCGGCCATGATGCTTTTGTTCTAATTTATTGCGTGTCTGTGCGTGTGTTTGAAGCGTCTGCTGCGAAATTCGTTACCTCAAAGAAAGGGCGAGCGCCGCCGGCGAGGAAGCGCCTCGGAGTGTTTGTGCTCGGCTCAAAGCGCAGTTCCCGCGTGCTGCCTCGCGAGGGCGCCGCAGGAAAAGGTCTTGCTCGCGGGAACTTCGGCGTCCGCCGGATGGCTCGCCGCCGTTTTGTTAATGCTGCAGAAAAAAGACGTGGCGCTCTGACGGGACGAGCTTCGACTCGGAGAAGGCTCTGGCCACGCCCCCTGCCACCACATGCTGCTATATAAAAACAGGAAGTCGTTTCCAGCGAACTCGAGTTGTTCTCACCAAATTCTGGTTCCAAATTTTGATTTTATTCGATTATTTTGTATTTTTGAATCCAAAACGTCGACGAGTTTTGTAATTTACCATTTCTTGGTTTTGTTCTTGAGCATTTTAACTTTATTTTGAAAGTTTTAGCATTTCTGATCAAACCGCCCCTCAAATCGTTTCACAATGATTGATTAGTTTCTAAACTAATTAGTGGCCCTCAAGGTGTCTTGCCCACTTTAAGCGAACGAATTCGTCCGATCCTCGAACGCCTGCTGTTGGCAAACGGCATCGGTCCGACGGATTTGATCCATTTTCATGGAGTCCAACAAGAAGTATTAAAGTTTGTGTAACTTTTCCTAGTTACTGAAGTAACTAAACAGTCAACAGAATCTCGGTGTTGCTGTCACCGAGCCAGTGAGGCTAGGCGCGCTGCGATTGGCCGATCGGGACGGTGTCGCTCGGACTCCGGCCGATCGGCGCCCTCCGTTGAAGCAGGGAGGGGCTTTGTTTGATCAGTCGCACAGGTGCTCCAGGTGAAGGGCGGGGCAGGAGGCGGGACTTGGTGTTTGTCCCACCCCCGTGGCCCCGCCCCCTCCGGCCTGTAGGAAGAGTGTAAATAGTTTTGTGGATGGTTGGGTTGTTTAGTAGCGCTTAGTTCCGTGGCTGGTCCGTGATTGGCCGGCTGAGGAACACGGGAGCGCGGTTGGGTTTCCGTGGACGGAACGGCGGCGCGTTTCTCTTGGCCGACGTCTTCCGGATGCGACGATCCAGCGCGCTGACCGGTTGGGCCGGTCGCCTTCCCGCCCGCCATGTTTGACGCCCCCACCTGATGACATCGCCCCCAGTGTGAGCCGAGAGAGCGACGCCTCGGGTGCAGAAACAGGCACTTTATGAACCAGACTGACGTACGCGCAGGTGGGCGTGGCCACGTCCGAGAGAGTCCCGCTCGCCAAATGATGCCGCCGAATCGGGCTGCAGCCGTCTTCGGAATGACCTCATCACGCCCCC